>LGRX02026643.1:0-20484 GCA_001247695.2 Cymbomonas tetramitiformis | reverse complement strand
TGTGTGGGTGTGCTATGCTTATGCTAGAATATATGTGAATCTCTGTACGAGTGCTGTGCCTATGCTAGAATATGTGTGAATATGTGTGTGCCTGTAGTGTTATGCCTATGCTAGGATATGTGTGTATCTCTGTGCGTGTGATATGCGTATGCCAGGATATGTGTGTATCTGTTTGTGCGAGTGTTATGTTTTTGCCAGGATATGTGTGAGCCTCTCTGTGCGTGTGCTATACCTGTGCTAGGATAGGTGTGTATCTCTGTGGGCGTGTGTTATGCGTGTGGTAGGATAGGTGTGTATCTGTTTGTGTGTGCTCTCTGTGTACGAGTGTTATGCCTGTGCTAGGATATGTGTGTAGCTTTGTGTGCGTGTGATATGCTTGTGCTAGGATATTTGTGTATCTCTTTGCGCGTGCTATGCTTGTGCTAGAATATGTGTGTGCCTGTTGTGTTATGCTTATGCTAGGATATGTGTGTAGCTGTGTGCGTGTGCTATGCGTATGCCAGGATATATGTGTATCTGTTTGTGCGAGTGTTATGTTTTTGCTAGGATATATGTGTATATGTGTGCGAGTGTTATGCCTGTGCTAGGATAGGTGTGTATCTCTGTGGGCGTGTGTTATGCCTGTGCTAGGATAGGTGTGTATCTGTTTGCGTGTGCTCTTTGTGTACGAGTGTTATGCCTGTGCTAGGATATGTGTGTATCTTTGTGTGCGTGTGATACGCTTGTGCTAGAACTCATATCCTAGCACAAGCATATCACACGCACACAAAGTTACACACATATCCTAGCACAGGCATAACACTCGTACACAGATGGCACACACAAACAGATACACATATATCCTACCACAGGCATAACACACGCCCAGAGAGATACACTCATATCCTAGCACAGGCATAGCACACGCACAGAGAGGCTCACACATATCCTGGCATAAGCATAACACAACAGGCACACTCCTATTCTAGCATAGACCTCTTTTGCCTATGCTAGGATATGTGTGTATCTGTAGGCCTGTTATGCCTATGCCAGGATATGTGTTTTTCTTTGTGTGTGTGTGCTATGCTTGTGCTAGAATAGGTGTGTATATGTGTGTGCCTATTGTGTTATGCCTATGCTAGGATATGTGTGTACCTCTCTGTGCGTGTGCTATGCCTGTGCTAGGATATGAGTGTATCTGTGTGTGTGTGTTGTGCGTGTGTGCTGTGCGTGTGTGCTGTGCGTGTGTGCTGTGCGTGTGCTTGAAATGTGTGTATCTGTGTATGTTTGTTGTGTTATGCCTATGCCACGATAAGTGTCTATCTGCGTGCGTGTGCTATGCTTGTGCGAAAAAGAGTGTTTTTGGTATAACATGCGTGGGTGAAAGGTGTGCTCAGGAAGGAAATATTCGCGCAGTGGTAAGCTACGCTATGGCAAATGGTCCAGAGGGCTATTATTTTGGAGACTCCACTATCGGTGAGTGCATGAGGATATTGTATAGCGTGGAAACGGAAGGACAAGGAAAAGAAAAAGACTGCCACGGCTGGAATCTCACCAAGAAAGCGGTAAGGCCTCTTAACTTAACTTTTTGCAAAAATAAAAGAAGTGCGTGGTAAAAAAGTGAGGTGGGTTGAATGTACAGCTCAAGAACTCGGTCAGGGTGAACTCGCGCAGCAAGCTACAGCAAAAACTATTTGCAGGGACCATCCAAGCTTACCCAGAGGCGTTTAGTGGTGTTGGCAAGGACCGGGTATACAACTATAACATAACAACCCCGTACATACAAAGTATGTAACTATTCCAGCTATCTTTATTTTCTCTAGTCCTTTCTATGGTTCGTTTGGTTTATACTCACTTTTATTATTACTCACACAGGTGCGTCGTGGAGAAAGAGCGCACCTTCAGCTGAACACCCCCAGGTCGACCAGTGTGGAAACGACCTATTTGGGTCTATTTTGAAGAAGGTGTTCGGAAAGAAAGATCAAAACTTCGATGGGTGTATCACACGCCAAACTCTAACTTTCGCTGTAATGTGTGTTGAAAAGGCACTCCTTGGCCCAAGCTTAAAAGATTGGGCCATCGAGTATGAGATAAATGAGAACTCATCCACAAAGTCACAAGCTGTGGTAAGTATGCATTTCCTTGGTACTTTCGCTTGGTTAGAGTACACCTTTTTTTCAACTAGTACTCACTTTGGCACTTTCGACGTGCAGACTGAGGTACCAAATACCTTGAGCAAGGAGTACTCAAGAATTTTTACCCAAGTAAAAAGATGGAATATGCTACACTCGCGTGTGAAGCTCGCGCAGTCAGCCAAGTGGCCTGCAACTTTAACAGAAATTCTTCAGCACCAAAACACAGTAGGAGTGGGAAGTATAGATGAGGAAGAAGAAGACTTTAGTACTCAGTGATAGCTGATAAAAGAAACATTACGAGCACATACAAATGAAGTACCTAGTGTATTGTATGGTGTATTTTCTTTTTGTATTTGTATATACACATTTGAAAAGTTGCCTCCTTTACCTCTAGCCTTGTGTTCTGAAAGTTTATCTTTTTTATGTGTGGTGCATGATACACTTTCTTTGAATGCTTGCATACATCTTGAGCATATCACACCTGTCCTTCCACCGTTCCTGTTCCTGCGGCGTTCCAGGATCGTTCCCGTACCTCGAGCGTTCTGGGATCGGTCCCGTACCTGGATCGTCCCAAGATCGTTCCCGTACTTGGAGCGTTCCAGGATCGTTCCTGTACCTAGAGCGTTCCAAGATCGTTCCCGTACCTGGAGCGTTCCAGGATCGTTCCCATACCTGGAGCGTTCCAGGATCGTTCCCATACCTGGAGCGTTCCAAGATCGTTCCCGTACTTGGAGCGTACCCTCTACGATCGTGTAATCTCGCCGAAACCGGAACGATCCCGTAAGAAACTTCCCTCCCGGGATCGATCCCGTTCCGGATCACAAAAAGAGCGATCCCGGATCGCCTCGCCATTTTCCAGATGCAGTGCCACCGGCTCTCCCGGGCACTTTCGAAGTGGCTAGAGTTACCGCGATTGAGATTAGCCTGCCTCCAGAGTTTAATGTCGTTGGTTCAGGCTGCCCCAAGATGGGCTTAGTTTAGGGTTTTTACTGTATCTATATTCTGCAGTATGCCAACTGGCTGCTAGTTTCAGGAGTTACCCTGCCAGAAAGGACAGGTTCTCCTGTAGGATGCTTATTTCCACCGAAGCTGAGTAGGTGTTTGTTTCAGTTCCGTGACCACCTAGTTTGCCAGTCACCACCCTAGGTCGGTGGTGTGCTGGAAGTGACGCCCCGACCGTCATTCCTATAGTTAGGGTGTATGACTGTCACCAGTCCCGGAACCCTAGACCCCGAACATATAACGGGAAGACTCGGTATTCTGCTTATCCGTTTATCTATTCTGATTACCACACACCGAATATACAGTCAAGCTGATATATTCAGCATTCCTTAACGGTTTGAGTGCATTTGCCTCATCCCAACTTCCCTCATCTCACTTCGTGTATTTCCTACCGTCTGTGATTGGTTTTGCACGATCTCTCTCGGCCTAACTTCCCCCTTTCCCTCTTCTTGTTCCTTCACCCTGGCCGGCTACTTCCTTCGGCGTCCTTCAACGCTCTGGTCAGCAGCGCCTCTGCTGCCGGAAAACTGACTTACCTTACGGCTTTTTTTTTACGTGACCGCCGTGTTCCTCGTAAAAAACCGACCCAATTTGACCCTTCCATCGCTCGATTTGGTTAATTTTACTAGGAGTTATCTTTCTCCACGTAAACTTACACACTCTGGCCAGCAACGCCTGTACTGCAGGAAAACTGGCTTCGACGTTTTTGACATTACCTCCGTTTTCCTCGTCAGATTTCTAACCCGATTTGGCTTCTCCATCGCTTGATTTGGTTGTTTTTTCGGGGAGTTACCTTTACGCCTCGAAACCCTATCGACGCGCCTTCCAGATTTTAATAGATAGTTTGAAACACATACAGGGTAGAATATTCTGTATATCGGTGTTTTAATACTGACCTTGTCCGTGAGGACCTTCAGCTGCCGCTTCACGTCGAGGATGATGGCCGTGAGGTCGGACAGCTGCGAGGTGTCGCCGTCAGTGGCCACGGCCGCTGCGGACAGAGTGAACGAGGCAGTGTGCGTACCGGCTGTAACGTGTCGGGCGTAGCACTCGAGGACCCATTGCTGAATGGTCAGGAGGTCCACGGCCGCCCGCTGCTGGTGCGTGAAGAGCCTCGACACCACTGGCGCGTAGAATCCAGGATCCAGCGCCGCGAGGAACAACTCCTTCACCTCGTCATCGTCGAGGGTGTTGCGCCTCTTGGCGGACCGCAAGGCCGCGTTGAAGTCCGTGATGGATTCGGACGGGTCGGTGTGGGCCTTAAAGCGGACGCCAAGGAGATCCGATGTCCCCTGGAAGGGTGCACCGGAGTCCAGCAGACGCCGTGCGAGCTCCAGCAGGGCCCGCTTGCCGTCCAGAGGGTGCAAGGTCGCAGACGCCTCGAGCCAGTCACCCGCTGGAGAGGCGGGAGACACGATGAGCTCGAGAGTTGAGAAGAGGAGCTTGTTGGCCTCGGGCCGCACGGCCAACGTGGAGTCCTCCAAGTCGAACATAGGGGCAAACAGCGCGTCCTCGGCCTCGAATGCCTCCTGGAGAGCAGGCACCAGCTTGGAGAGGAGCACCTGAGCGTTCGACTCCGCACCCGTAAATCGGTCATGCTTGTCGGGAAAGCATTTCCGGATGACGTGCTTCGCCACGCTCTCGTCGAAGCGCTCACGCGTGAGCGAGCGAACACCCGCCAAGAATACGGCTTGGGCGGAGTTCGCAGCTGGAGCACCAGCGGGCGCCGGCGTAGCCGGCGTGACGGAATTACGTGCGGCAGCGGAGTCGAAAATTGTAGCTAGCGAGCGTCGGCGTGACGCCATACTGGATGTCAATCTAGTCGCAACCATGATGTAGAAGACTATAGAGACGAAGTGAGGGAAAATGTGGCGAAGTGCGGAAGGAGCGGCGGCCAAAAGTCGCAAGTCGGTCGGCGAGGAAAAGAAGGAAAGCTGCGGCGTAAAAGATTCCCCAAACGTGCATGTGGATCTAACAACGCGGCCAAGGAACTTGGTGTCGGATCCGACCAAAATTCCAACGTCTACCAACGCGTAGAACGGGAAAATCAAGCAGCCACGAGCCCGAGCTCTCCGTAAGTCCAATCAACCAGCCACGTAACTAGGCCATACCGCTCCGCCGCGCCTCTAGAGGAGCCCCTCACTCCATCTCAAGCGTCGGTGTTTAGCCTGACATGGCCAAACTACGCAGTGTCTAAAAAAAGAGTGCGTGGGGCCAAACCTGTTGGATATACCCCTAGGACTCGGGATATATTCACTCAGTGGTAAGTTTTCTCGTCAGAATGTATTAAAGCTGATAAGTTAACCCGATATAACGGGCATAAACAGTTAGGGTTCGGGTTCGGGTGACAGTCATACACACTACTATAGGAAGAGTCACAAAGCAAGCGGTGTGACTGTTCCAGCAAGTTACGCTCTTCGGTTGGTGGTTGGGATCCCGGTGTTCTGTTGTAGGTGTGAACGACGACATGGTAGTCCTTCCAGTCCGTTGGAGTTGGTGAAGGTGACGATGTTACGCTTGTCGTTCTCGTAGGGTTGTAGATGAAGATTTTCGTTAAGTTTTCTTAATTTTCCAAAAATTGGCCAGCGCTTCCGCGGCAAATGCTCGTAATTTACCTAAAATCTAAGGCGTCCCTCGAATTTTGGCAGAGCAATGCGATAATTAACGAACGCGTTTTGACATTGAAGTTAAATGAAAAGCCGAGAGGGCAATCGTAGAAGAATTCTCAATCATAAAAGGTAAGGGCAATGTAAAATTAACGCCGGCCCGACCTGCGGAGTGTCAGTTCAACCGCAAAAGGCAATCATCAAGTAATTTTGCTGACTGTCAGTTTAACACGCTTTTGGCGGCTAATTTGAAATCGGGAGTGACATCAGAAAAAACAGTGGTGCGTCGTGGTAAAACATAACCTGATAGATAGTTTGAAACACATACAGGGTAGAATATTCTGTATATCGGTGTTTTAATACTATCGCTGTAAGCAAAAATATGAGGCTGAAACCGTGAGATATGTGAATGTAAAAGATATAACATATGAGAGTAAGAGAGTCTAACGAGTAGCTTATGCTACGTGCGCTTTGCAAGGCTGTACGAGTACGGCTACGGTAATGCTCGAGTACACGTGGCTCGCGGTCTCTATCGCTGTGACTCGCGGTCCCGAGCCGAATAATGCAGTCATCTGTCACATGCATCGAGGAATGTCATACAGGGGGCAGTACTGGATATCTAGTCCCCCGTGAGATTTCGCGGCCGCAGAGATCATGGCCTCGCTACGCCAGCGTGCGCGCATGGCCGCAGTTCGGTCTGCACTGGACTTGCTTCGACGACAACATCTTCCCTTTGATTGTGGTTTGTTGGTGCCTGGTGGTGCTTACACACCAAGCACCAAACTCGAGTCCATCGCGTTCGCCATCAACAACGAGTGCTTTGACTCCTTCGACTTCGTCCCTCCACTCCCTTCGCCCTCGCCTTGCACCCCGCCTGTTCACCATCTAGTGGTGTGTGGTGATGTTGCCATGCCCACTTCGCCCCTCACCATCCGGTTCCTTTCGAGCCATTCCCAATGCGCTCAATCGCGCCCCCTTAACGCATTTTTCACCTTCCACCTCCCCACCCCCTTCTCATCGACGCATTCGCTCTGGTGGTGCCAGGCTACTTTTGGCTTTGGCACCGCACAGGAGTTGGTTGATTCGTCGTCTGGATGCCCCTCGACATCTTCGAGAACACCGCCGCCACCACTTAGTGAAAACACGGTCACATCGCAACCAACATGTTGAGTGAACCTCCTAGACTTAGCCACAATTCACTTGCAGAGTAGCGCCACACCTTGCTAGCTGTTAGCTGGAAAATGGTCCTCTGGACTCTGACATTAAGTGACATTGGGTTTAGGTTTTAGGGTTTGCTTGCTGTGGGATGGCCACTCACACCTTCGGGGTGAGGTGGTGTCACGGGGAAGCCGATTTCCCCCCCACTGTATGGGGGCCTGCTTCTCCTTGCTTCACCCCTCACTGTGTGTGGCATGTGTCACGCGTGACCGTGTCCTCGTACCGTTAGCCTTCCTAGTTAGACAATCCGTGTTTATGTCTAACCAGTTTTATGCTATTCCGTTCCGAGCACCCGGCACTGTGTTTTCTGTAACTTTATCGTGCATACATATATATTATATAATACCCTCAGATCACTCTTTGTGTCAAATTGAAATGTATCCGGCGTCAGATGAGCAACTAGCAATGTTGTACCGGGCAATCTCCTATTCATTTCTTTACACTTGTGATCTGCTAGCCACTAAACTTATAACATTCTCATTAGATGTAAACTCTAGTAGCTAGGGTGGTGACTTGCACAAGCTGTAGAGCCAGCGCCTCAGAGGTGGTGTGCTGGAATTGGCCCTATGACATGTTCGTACTGTCACGTGTCATTTCCGGTGTGTCATCTTCGGTGACTCTGCTTGTGCCAATCGGGGTATTTATCTCGTATGTTATTCATTGCTTGAGTTCGTTCTATGTCTGCCGGGAGTTGTACAATTTCCAACACACGATGCCATGAGCCTCACGGCAAGCCTGATTTCTGGGAGAGTGAAAAAGACTTTCTCAGGGCATAGATTCGCCGACTTGGAGCTTCTGTCGGGAAGCGAATGCAGGTTTACCGGAAGAATGCTTCCTATGAAACCTGAGAAACTTGAATTTTGGGAATGAAGCCTGTACGACTGATGGCCATTAGGATGGCCTCCTTCAAATGTGCTCTCGACAATGGGAGAATGCTTCCTCCAAGACCAACGTTGTTGACGTTGATGTAGAGTTCGCTCAATAAGATTCATCTCTTCAGTGAACCTGAAGAGTGAACAACAACAAGTGAACATCACCGTGAAGCGTGATCATCGGTTAAGCACAAAGCAACGAGCAAATCGAAATGAGAAAGTTATGATGGCAGTGATATGACGAGTGTCATCACACGATGATATATGCCATGACATGACACGAAAGGATAATAGGCTATGGTCAATGGTGGTAATCGTAATGGAAATGGGAAACGAGCTTCCCTTCGACCGCTGCGCTGCGCGGCCGATCGCAATTCTCGACACGACAAGCGAAGGAAGGATCTGCATCTGGAAAGCACCAAAGCTCGTAAACCTGTAACCTCGTAAAAAAAAACTCGAAAATCGGGAAAAATCGTGGGTCTATCTAATAAAATCCTAAAACCTAGAACATAGTATTGTAGCCTGGACCCTCCGCTTTCCGTTTGCTTTCCGTTTGCTTTCCATAGCTTAGCTATTCAAATTCGGTTCGCTTTTCCGGAATGCACTGGAAACCCAGCGGAAATCTACGTTCCAACTACAGCAAGCCAGTCACATAGCCGACTGTTCATAATTCCTGCGAGCCTTACTAAACGAATCGTTATTTTCTAGATCACAAAGATGGCATTGATGTATACGCTTCTACCCGTTCCATTCCGGAACCACATGACTTCTGCATACGCAAAGTTATTTTTGCAGGTATATGTTGTGAGTTTCTAAGCTTGCACTATGTGTACGCGGGTTGCATTACGCAGTCTTTGATAATGAAAGCTTGTATCCAAAAGTATCTTCTCGAGGGATCCTCGACTATGGAAATCCCTGAAGCCGTCTGCGAGTTCGCGTATTCGGTTTCAGGAAGTTTGCAATTGCTAGCTTGTTCCTTGCAGACGGCTTCACAACCCTGTAACATTCGAGCGTTCTCCAGCCTTCGTTAGGCTTTGTTAGAACGTTCGAGCTGAAATTCTCCTGAGGCTAGCTGTTCCCCAAGTTTGCTAGCCTATGGTTCTTCCGGAATGTCGTCGTCGGAAAAAAATAGTTTTCTTTTGTATTTCGACGTCATCTGCTGTCAGAGTCATGACCTCTGGTTTTCAGGATATGCAGTTTCACATAAGCATGTCATGATTTAGCTTGAATCGATTGAACTGCTTCCCCGTGAGCTAGTGCAACTTTCTCGCTAAATGTGGATGCTTTCACTTCGGTGTTGCTAATTGCCCCACGGCAAGTGTGTCTTCATGGGTGACTGCTCGGTCAAACTTGTGCAACGACGAGGACTTCTCGACAACTGATGTGCGCTTGGCGGGCAGGTTTTATTTGTGCTCGTATTCTGTGTGATCGCCGCGTTCATTACCTTGCTTGAACAGTCTAGAGATGAGTTGGACACGTTTTCCAACGGACAACGCACAACGTCTTCCTTGCGCAGCCCCAAATTCATTGATGCCGACGAGAGAGATGCTCCCTCTCTGAGCTCGTTCAGCAGATATCGCACATCGACTCCGTTTCCAAGTGGCACGACTAAGGAGCATAATTTCCAAGGCTTGACAGCCACAACTCATACGATTCGCTTTCAAGACGCTTCATTCCGAACATATAGACACCTGAGAGAAAGCCCCTCTCCCACACCCACCACAGGACTTGTCGCTCCGCCAACGCACGTTTCAACGCCCTCACTCCCTCCCACAGTCTCCACTTCCCCCGATCAGCATCTGGCACTTGGGCTCGAGAGTACGAAAACCTGGAACCAATCTGCTCCAGGTACTTCGCTCACCGGATTTGAGCCAGTTCACTTAAGACCTGTCGAGTTCACAAAACGAAAGCAATTGAGCCTCTGCTGCTGCCTCCGCGAGAACGCGCACATTCCTCATCCTCCCCCGGAGCAGCAACTCAGCCCTCGAGAGCCATTTTCTGCATCATGCTCGGGGACACCCCTTCTTTGATCCAAGGGCGTTTCTCTTGCATTGAAGGGGTGGATTATTGGAGCTCATGGAAGCTCCGTGTGCCACGTGGCATGCTTGTTTCCAGAGGGGACCTAGCAACGACCCAACCACGGTATGACGCGTATTGTTTCCAGCGGCGAACCTTGGGGGACCCAGGCGCTGCATGCCGTCAAGGGTTTCCAGCGGCGACCCTTCAAGAACTTTCGGAGTGCTGCGTGGCGTGCAGTGTTTGTAGTGACCACTTCTCAAATTTAATCACTGCATGCCGTGCCATCAAGTTGGGCAAGACACACAAACGCAACCAGTGGGACGTGGGACGACCACGCGGGACTCAAGCAACACATGCCATGTAGGGCTTCCTGTGGCGACTCGGCTGCAACTTCGAGCACTGCTTGCCGTCAAGTGTTTGCAATGGCGAGTGTTTGGGGGGTTTGGAGCTTCGCAGTGGTGGGAAGTACCGAGAGTAAGCAAGACACTAATTGGAGACCATTTAAGCCCCCGGATAATGCTGAGCGTCCCTCGCCGTCTTCTATTCCGTCATTTTCTGCCAGGTGGCTTGACGAATGGGCGGAAGCTCAGGTGTGTTCAAACCTGCCGCGAGGCGCCTGGCTGGGTGCGCCGTTGCACCTTGACCGGGACCGCGCGGAAAAGCGGCTGCGAGTGCACGGCGCTTGGCCCTGTATGCATTTGGATTGAAATCGAGACTTTGAGCCCTGGAGGTGCGAGTCCCGCGCACACGTGGCCGTGTGTGCTGTGGGCTTGAAAGCTGCTTCGGATGCCGCGTGTCTGAGTTGCCACACGCTGCTGCATTGCGTGCCATGCGTGATCAGGTCTAAGTGCTTGCAGCTCTACTTGCTTGATGCGATGGGCCTTTCTCGGATCTAGTGAGAGTGACCAGGTGAGGAATTGACGATAGGGACGTTATGACGCCCTCCCAGGTCCCCAATGGCGATGGCTGGAGGACAACCTGGCAAATTGATCAGCTACTAAAAGGGGTGCTGCATAGAGGCTCCCAACAACGCCTGGAACGGGTGCTTGCAAAGCTGCTGCTGGGACATCCAGTAAAAGTGGCTGTCATGGGTGGATCCGTCAGTGCTCCGGTCAACTCGTGGGCGAAGCTTGTCTTCGATCACATTAGAAAGTCCTTCCCTGTCCAAGGTAAAGGTGCTCATGAGTTTGTCAACGCAGCTGTCCCGGCCACAGGCCCCTCCTACGGGTTTGCGCCCCTCTTCTTCTTCTTCTTCTTCTTCGACATGTAGGGTTCTCCTTGAAGGATACGATCTTAAATTGCGAGTGATCATGCTGTGGTGCATGCGCCTCAAGCCTTCATGGAATTGCTTCTCAAAGCTTTTATTACAAAAAATATTCCGAAGAGTTCAAGAGCAAACGCCCGAAAAGAAGCACCCCTAACTAATACGTCAACGAAGAAACATCCCTAAGCGCTGCCAAGAAACCCTTGATACTCCCCAAACAAACGAGTCTCTGCAGAAGTGATAAGCAAACCACATCTTGCTCTGTGTCCGAGCCCATTCAATGCCAAGAAGAGCATTGCGCAAAGTCCTCGGGCGCTCGGCGGTGCCAACCCCGAAGCTTGAGCCTCGTGCGACGTGACCATAATCTTTTGTCCCCACAACGTCATGAAGGTCGGGGTCAGCCACGTTGTTGAGATAGTCTCCAGACCGAGTCGATTCTGCCTTCTCTAAGCGCACCAATCGGGGAGCTTCTCTGCCTGCGCTCCCAACCCCCCCAAAGGCCTCCGCCGCAAATGGCACCAGAGCTGGGCAAAAGCTGCAGAAGTATTCAGCTATCATTACGATGATAGAGAGCTACGATGACGGGAGCACGAGGAGTTGGACATGAGCTCATAGAAGCACACAGTCATCACTACGGGGCTGGGGGCGTCAGGTACGCGTGCATGGAGTCCTGGCTGCCCCCGGATGTCGACCTTATTTTCATTGAGTATGCCAACAACGTCGGTCCGCACCGGGTGCAGAACCCGGCACAGGACCAGGAACTGGCAGCGGCGGAGCGGCTGATCAGGAAGCTGCTGCGGCTCCCGAGACAGCCCGCAGTGCTGATGATGACCTTTACCAAGCAGCTCGGCAACAGCATGGCTCAGAAGCCCCTATCCTCCGGGGAGACTCTTAACCTCTATGTAATCACTCATCTCGCGCTCTCACGCCGTCGTGCCTCTGAAGGCAGCGATTGCTGCGCGCCGAAGGGGAACCTTTTAATACTGGAGAGCAGGAGGGGAGAGCAGGAGGGGAGAGTAGTAGGGGAGAGTAGGTGTGGAGAGTAGCAGGGGAGAGAAGGAGGGGAGAGCAGGAGGGGAGCTGGCTGTGACATGTTGGGGCCATGGCTTCAGTTGGAGTTGGTTGTGGCATGTTGGGCCATGGCTTCAGTTGGAGTTGGTTGTGGCATGTTGGGGCCATGGCTTCAGTTGGAGTTGGTTGTGGCATGTTGGGGCCATGGCTTCAGTTGGAGTTGGTTGTGGCATGTTGGGGCCATGGCTTCAGTTGGAGTTGGCTGTGGCATGTTGGGGCCATGGCTTCAGTTGGAGTTGGCTGTGGCATGTTGGGGCCATGGCTTCAGTTGGAGTTGGTTGGATGGTTAAGGCCGGATGCCGCTTGGGCGAATGGACCAAGGCTGCAGGGCGGCGTATTTAGGGTCTTTAGGGAAAACCCTAAAATCCTAAATCCCTAAATCCCTAAATCAGGGCTGGCGTGGCCTTGGCTCAAGGGGCTCTGGCCGCATGCAGATAGGTGGTTGGCCACACCACAGGCCGTAGGTGTCTGCTGACGCGGCAACGGCCTTCTCGGAGAGCCTGGATTGAGAACCTGGATTATCCAAAGCGCAGCATTCGGGGGGGAGTCCCCCCCTTCTGGGAGGTCTGCAATGAACATATATAGAACATCTACAGGGGAACTGAACTTCTTGTCCACTCGCCAAATAGTGTACTCATTTGACTGCTGCATTTTGGGGTTCTGCATGATACTTCTCGGTGCTGCTTGATGCGTGGCGCTTTGCTGCGTGTGACGCATGCGCGGCGTGGCGCTGGGCGCCTCAGGAACCGTACTACTCGTCGGGCGCAGACTTTCTCGAACGATTGGGGACCTACTATGACCTTCCGGTGATATCCGTTCGCGACGCTTTGTGGGCCGTGGCGAGGCGGTCGTACTTCAGACAGGACAGCACGCGCATGGCGCCTGAGGTGCGCCTTCCACACAGCAGCTCCACCCTTTTGCCTGCAGTTGCCGGGCGTCCCTGGGGTTCACTCTGTGTGTGTGTCCTAGGGTTTACCTGGTTACCGAGGCGCCTCCGGGCGCCGCTCCAGTGGGCTGTGCACTCTGAGCCTCGCGGCGCCAAGTGTTGCCTGCTGCAGCCAGGAAGCGGCAGGGAGCGCACTTCGAGGCGCTTGTGGCGTGTGCTTCGGGTCCAAAAGGAGTGCGCACCGAGGCGGCTGCGACGATGCATCACGAAGCGCGCGATGGCCTTTGCTTCCATTGCGCCACGCGCCGGGCCGCGATGGGGCTGCAGTGACCCCCCCCCGCGCCCCTCCCCCGTCCGCGTTTTCCACCGTCCCTGTGGCACTCGGAAGCGCGTTGTTCCACGAGGCGAGCAGTGGACGCCCAGCTGGGGCTGCCACCTGGTGCGCATACACCTGACTCATCAAAGTGCCGCAGCCGTCCGATGAGGGCTGGAGGGCTGTGGGATCTGGCGATGCGGGGTCCTGGCAGGGCATGTCTACCGACGAGTTTTGCTGCCGTATTAAAAAAGGCAGCCAGCAGTTCCCCTTCGAGTACAAAGAGTCCAACTGTGGCTGCCACCATCCCAATCAGGAGTACGGGATCGGCATGATGGCCGACCTCATGATCTGGTATCTGCGCTCCAGCATGTCCCACGTCAAGATGGCGGCCACCCTACTCCAGAACGCAGACCCTGCGGCTGGTGCCACGTGGCAGGTATGATTCCTCCTCCTAGTCGCGGCGTTGCGCAGTGTGCCGTAGCTGCGCTGCTGCAAAGGTTTCCTCGTCCCGTGCTGCCTGGTGGTGCTCAATTCCATGCCGTTGATCGCGTTCCCGCATCGGACGGCGTGTTTGCAGGGCCTCCATGGCGGGTGCTAGGTGTGGCTTTGATTTGAGCTAGATTTGAGAACTGCTTCGCCCAAGTGCGAATCCTCCGGCCGAGTTCCAATGGCAGATGGAGGGGCGAGCGCCCGGGAGACTGCGCTGAGGGCGGACGGCGCGGGCCGCTGGGTGCAGGAGCGGATGATGCACACCATCCAGCATGGGACCGCATCCGTGTCGGAGGAAGTGCCAGATGGCTGCGGAGCGGTGCTCAGCCAGCTCAGCATCCCCGCCCCAATGATCATTGGTTCGCCCTCAATACGCTGGCGCTGCTATCATCCTTATACCGCACACCTCTGCATGTAACCTAGCGTCAGGGTGGCCTTTGTTCCGGGAGCATCGAAGGGTCCACATTCTTGGTCTCCCGAAGCGAAGTGCAACTGTGCTGAGGCACCACGAATCGAAGGGCTGGTATTGCTGGGAGCCATCAGTTACCAAGAACTATTGAAAGAGCGCTCATGTCCCCGAGATCTGCTCGAGAGGAACCTATCATGTTTCCGAATCTGCAATCGGAAGCCCCCCTTGGGAGCAACCGAGCAACCAGCGCATCTCCTATGTCGTGGCAGCAGTGGGAGGTCAGCTATCCTATGGCATGGGCAACCTTAGGGCAGTGGTCCACCAGAGCCACCAATGAACGTGTGTCTGTCCCCCAGAGCCATCGATTTTGAGCTGCACGGGCTTTAGGGCATCCGTAAACCCCGAACCCGGATCTGGTTGAATCGTACCTCAGAAAGTTTTGGTTTGAGTCGGACTGCAGAGTATAATTAGAAATTTCTCCAACGCGGATTGGAGCATTGTTTCCTGGGCCGTTGGATCGAGCGCATGTTTTTCAGTGTGTCGTGATCGAGATCGGCAAGCAGACGTTTGAAAGATTCTTGCTGCAGAATGTGCGGCTCGTTTGCTTTCATGAAATGATTTAATGGGAAATTTTGAGGTATGTGTGCCACATTGCTGAACATATTTGCTTCATGTCCAGGGTATCAAAGTCTACAGGGACGCCAGGAAATGCTTTGGCAGCATATCCATGTATTTCCTTTTGCACACATGATCTGACGGCCTTTTCTGACTGCCAAAAGGCACACCGCCATGCATCCATGAAATAGTTAGCATGTGTCTGGCTGGTGCTGTCTAAGCTACCACCCGAGACTTTAAGTGTTCAGCCAGTGAATATCTATTTGCGAATGCTTCAAATAATCCAATTAGTCTTGCAGCTGAACAGAGATTCTGGGTCGGGAGGGTGGGAAGTGCAAACGAACCAGAGCTGAGTCCGTGTCGGTTCGGACTGCTACTTGTACTCGGCGACAAGATGCCGGTTGCTCTAGGACCGGCACAGTCACAGTTACAGTCACAGTCACAGTCACAGTCACAGTCACAGGCTCCGGTCGATTGGCGGCAACATTTCGAAACCACTAAAATTCCGCGGACCCGAGATTTCCACTCCACGGTTTCGTAGAGTTGCCGTCGCAATTTAAACATTTCCAGAGCTCAAAGAGCTCCTGCAACCGCTCCACCCCCCACCAGGGGATGGGGCATCTGCCTCTCCACCAGTTTGTGGTTCTGACCCTTCTCCCGGGTCAGAACCACTGCCATGCCGTCCTCGTCCATCAGCACATTCTGCTGCTGCAACGGCGTGCCCGTGTCGGGCCGCCCGAAGGTAATGAAGGTGAGCTCCACGTAGGTGCAAGCCCTCAGCCACTCGAACTGCTCACTATTGGAATCTGCAAGTGCTGCTGATCAGTTTGGTGTAAAGCATGACTATCTAGACCTTGTACAGTAGTCAGGATGCTCAAACCCTGAAGAAACCCTAAAGAAACACTGTGGAACCCTTAGATCTAGATCTGTAGATCTGCTGAACTAATCGTGGCCGTCAGATCACTGATGACCATCGGGAAGTGCGTAATGACTCCATCTGTAGTAGTCAGGAGTGTCACTGCGGTCGGTATGAACACGACAGTGACACGTAGGAGTCTGTTTCGTGAACTTTCACATAAGATCGCCTAATCGCCCAATCAGTAATGATGGCGCGCAAATGTTCGTGTCGTTTCGAGCTACGAACTGATATATCTTTTGATAATGAAAGTTTACGCTTGCTTTTGTGTAACCGAAACTCTCGAAATCCTACAGGTTTTGGGCCCACTTACTACACAGTAAGTGTTAACCTACGGTTGTATCACGCAATTTTTTTGCTGCGCGTTTTTCGGAAATGAGTATGGGACAAGACAAGGCCAAGCTTGCGGGGCGGACCCCACCAGGACTGGGTGTGGAATCTACTTACGGCGATATCTCGGAAGTGATGTCGGAAGGTGGAACTTCAGTTGGGGAGGACTCTGCGGCGTTGACAGCTCTTATCGATGAGCGACAACAACAGCTCTCTTCGCAGCAAGACGCGCGTATAAATGAGCTTATGAAGATGGTTCAGGTCCTGGCACAGGCAGTGCCCCAGTTGGCTGCGAATCAAAATGTGGGGACGGGAGAAGCTGTTGCGTCTCCTGAGGCCGCGAAATCTGGTATGTCTAGTTCTGGTATGCACTCTCGCGTTGCGGGTGGTACTGCGGGCGTACCTTTGCCTCCTCTGGCGGAAATGTTGAAGAGTTTCAAGTCTGACCAGCTTTATTCTGGTCAGGACGCAGAAAATGACAGCAAGTGGCTGGAATTCCGCGGTAAAATTGTGCCATGTTTGCGTCACCGGGCGCTGGCGTTGCTCTTATCTGACGCGCGCGACTTGGAGGACGTCAAGAACGACGAGCACTTCTCTGTGGCAGCGAATCAGTTGTTTCACGACTTTCTGTCGGCCGTGACTTCCAAGACGGCAAATGCGGTGGTGCAGACGTACAGTGAGGAGGCGAATGGTATATTGGCCTGGCGGCAGTTAGTTAAAATGCGTCGGAGCACGGGCCCTGCGTACTTTGTGAGGCAGGTCCAGGCTCTGCTTGATGACACGAAGAAGTTTGCGTCGCTTGCTAACCCACTGCCGTTCTTTCTGAGTGCGCGGCAACTTCTCGACAGGGTGAAGGAATATGCGTGCACGAGCGAATTCCTGCCGACCGGTGAGAAGTTTCATGTTGCCAGCCTGGAGGCGGTCTTTGTGGCTATGGTGCTGAAATTCTTGAACCCGGCGTATGTCTTGGTACGTTCTATGTACTCCAAGAACAAGATACCGTCGTTCCAGGAGCTGAGTGACGCGGTGTGTGACCACTTCGACAACGTTATAGCTACTTCAGCGGCAGCTACGGAGACGGGTGCTGGAATCGTGGAGGACAGGCGCAAGCAGGAGGAGCAGAAACGTACTGTGATGCTCAAGAAGGTTCCGTGCCCCATATGTCATATGACTGGGCACTCGTCCAAGGAGTGCTTTGTGACTAACGAGGGCAAGCGGGAGGAGTTCCTCAAGAAGAATCCCAAGAGGAGGGACGCGATAATGAAGAGGGTCCAGGACTACCAGAAGCATGGGAAGCTACCCAATCGTGCGGCTGCTGTCACTGAAGCTCAGCAGGACCCTGGTGTGGATGCTTCTGGGGAGGCTCTGTATGCAATCTGTGAGCTGGACAGTGTGGTTACCTGTTTCTCTGAGGACATGCCCCAGTTTATCTCTGGTTACATTGGGGAAGACTATACTGGTGTCTCCCTGTACAACTACTATGCAGTTCTGGGTGGACTTACATCTTCTGAGAATTCTTTCCCAGTTGGAGAAGAGGGCCAATCTGTGAGTGGTGTCTGTCGGTGGAGGTCTGATGCTTCTGTGAGAGGGCACTCTGCATTGAAGAAGCATGGTAAGAGGTCACACCCTTATGTGCCCAACAAGCATCGGTTCTTGTTGAACAAGCACAAGTACTTTCCGGTGGCCCCAGTGTACGACTCGTTTGTGTACATTGACACTCTGTGCACGGCCCTCCCTGGGAGGAAGCTTGAGCCTACCCAAGCCCTGTGGGAAGCAGGAAGGGAGCAGCATCTTGGGACTGGATATCAGATATCCCCCAGGCAGCCATGGTACACAACGGATGTCCAAGGTGTGCATAGTATGTTCATGGGTGGCTCTGTGGAAGTGTCGGACAGGGCATTGAAGGTGCTGGAAGATCATCACTTTCCTGCTGTTGGCAGAGTGGTGTGCCAAGTGAAGATGGAGTGTGCCAAGCACCTTGTGGCGGAGCAGCACGGTCTACTGCAGCGTCTGATTGAGAAGGAGCCGGTCATGGTGCGAGGGTCCTTTGAGAAGTTGCAGTCATGGGTGACTTTGCTCAGCATGGTCACTCGGGACACGGTGCAGGCGGTTGAGGACTTCTGGGCCTTGCTGGGATATGGTTATGAGGATGATTGGGACTTTGACTCCTCGTCTGGTGGCAGTGACGGTTCAGATCACAGTGGCTATGACTCTGAAGGCTCTTCTCATCGTGGTGATGACTCTTCGGATCCAGAAGATCATACCTCTGGAACCACACCAGATGCCTATGTGGTGCATGGTGTTGAGCAGGTTGCCTTTCAACATGCCTTCTCTTCTCACCCATTGCCTGAGTATGTGCATGCACTGGGTGGCTCTGATGTCAGTTTCATGACACCTGCAAGGGTTGCTGCTGGCCATCATGCCTGGGCCTGTCACACACTATCTAGACTCAGATGTGTGCCTGGTCTCAGTGATTCCTCTGACTCGGATGAGGAAGATTATGCTTCAGATACTGTGCCAGCTCTGGAGGATGCCTCTGACTCGGACGAGGAGGATGATGAGCACTCATGGCAGCCCTTTGAAGGAGTGGGTATCCCCTCTGATGATTGGGCATCTGGGCTGTTTTATCCTCATTATGGCGGTGACTCTGGTAACTCCATCAGTGCTCTGGATGCAGCTTCTGACATTGGCTCGGATTATGATGGCTATGCTTCAGAGGATATGCCTGATCTGGTGGACGCTTCGGACTCGGACGAGGAGGACGAGGTGTGCATGTTGCAGCCCCTTGAAGGAGTGGGTGGCGTCCCCTCTGATGATTGGGCATCTGGGCTATTCTCTCTGCCTTGTGAGCAACACCTCTGCCTCGAGAGCGCTGACCCTGGTACTGGTGCTGATTGGTATGATGATGCGCCTGATCTGGAGGATGGCAGTGGCTCTGATGATGACGAGTCAGGTGACTTACCAGGGGGGCATCCTATATGCACCCCGCTTGCCCTGTGTGTTGCATCGGCGCACAGCAGGACTGACACATTCACCGGCGACCTGCCATTGGCTGCAGGCGGTGGTCAAGTGGCCATGTTGGACAGTGGTGCCTCCAAGCACATATTCAACTCGATGGCTAGCTTTGGGAGTGACTTTGATGCCACTTCTCGTTCCACTTTCAGTGTGGTGCAGGCGGGTACTGTCTCATCGGAGGGCAGTGGCACGGTGACATTTGCCAAGCTGGATGTGCTTACTGGGCGCGCTGTTGGGCTGCAGTTCACTGGTGCACACTGTATCCCTGGGCAGCCTTTCAATTTGGTGTCAGTGGTGGCGCTTGAGGATGCTGGTTTCAGTGTTGACTTTGGGGCCAGGCGGATATCCAGTGAGGGGATGACATTCTCATTCTCCAGGGTTGGCAACCAGTACATCATATACGAGGATCGGGTGACTGGCGCTCTGGATGCATATGTAGCCTGTGCAGCATACCACGATGACTCTGACCGAGACAAGTCGGACTGGAAGTTTGAGGGGGCTGCAAAGCACATCGAGGAGCATGGGCCGTTCTCTCTGGAACTCTTTGCCTCCGATGACAACCACATCTTGGGCAGCTATTGCACCGCTGGTCGCTCTTGCTTTGACAGGGACTGGGCAGGTGAGGCGTGCTATGGCAACCCTCCCTATCAGCATGATATCATCCTGAAGTGCCTGCAGAAGGCACTCAGGGATTTTGATAGGGCACCTCAGTCCACCAGGTTTCTTTTGGTGTTACCCAAGTGGGAGACTGCAAGCTGGTGGCAGCTTACGTCGCAGTTTGCCATTGTTCATGAGTATCCTGCTGGGGAAACTGTATTCTCGGCTCCACTGGATGCATGTTACAACGTGGAGCACCTCGAGATGTGTGGAGAAGACAGGGTGTGGGTCAGAGAGACCAAGTGGCCAGTGGTGGTACTGTACAAGGATGGGCATACAGCTATGAAGATTGACGCCAAGATGCTTGCACATCTTCGGCTCGGACATGTTGGCGACATCACCATGCAGGACATGCTGGACGAGGGGGTCCCCATGGGCATCACGGCTGCGCAGTATGCCAAGAGCCTGGTGCTGCGCTGCTCGGAGAGGTGTGTCTCCTGCAGACTGACCAAGGCCATCAGACCTTCTATGAAGCCTACGGGCAGGGAGAGGGCTGCGGAGATTGGGTTGTTGGTATGGTCTGACACCTGTGGGCCTTTCAGGCACAGTGCTGGTGGGTACAGGTGGTTTGTTCTCTTCTTGGATGATTGCACATCCTGGTTGTGTGTGTACTTCCTGAAGAGGAAGTCCGACTACCCTGGGGGCGCTGGAGGAATTCCTGGTCGAGGTCAAGAAGCACAGGAGC
>LGRX02026642.1:0-27489 GCA_001247695.2 Cymbomonas tetramitiformis | reverse complement strand
TATTGGAATCTGCAAGTGCTGCTGATCAGTTTGGTGTAAAGCATGACTATCTAGACCTTGTACAGTAGTCAGGATGCTCAAACCCTGAAGAAACCCTAAAGAAACACTGTGGAACGCTTAGATCTAGATCTGTAGATCTGCTGAACTAATCGTGGCCGTCAGATCACTGATGACCATCGGGAAGTGCGTAATGACTCCATCTGTAGTAGTCAGGAGTGTCACTGCGGTGGGTATGAACACGACAGTGACACGTAGGAGTCTGTTTCGTGAACTTTCACATAAGATCGCCTAATCGCCCAATCAGTAATGATGGCGCGCAAATGTTCGTGTCGTTTCGAGCTACGAACTGATATATCTTTTGATATTGAAAGTTTACGCTTGCTTTTGTGTAACCGAAACTCTCGAATTCCTACAGGTTTTGGGCCCACTTACTACACAGTAAGTGTTAACCTACGGTTGTATCACGCAATTTTTTTGCTGCGCGTTTTTCGGAAATGAGTATGGGACAAGACAAGGCCAAGCTTGCGGGGCGGACCCCACCAGGACTGGGTGTGGAATCTACTTACGGCGATATCTCGGAAGTGATGTCGGAAGGTGGAACTTCAGTTGGGGAGGACTCTGCGGCGTTGACAGCTCTGATCGATGAGCGACAACAACAGCTCTCTTCGCAGCAAGACGCGCGTATAAATGAGCTTATGAAGATGGTTCAGGTCCTGGCACAGGCAGTGCCCCAGTTGGCTGCGAATCAAAATGTGGGGACGGGAGAAGCTGTTGCGTCTCCTGAGGCCGCGAAATCTGGTATGTCTAGTTCTGGTATGCACTCTCGCGTTGCGGGTGGTACTGCGGGCGTACCTTTGCCTCCTCTGGCGGAAATGTTGAAGAGTTTCAAGTCTGACCAGCTTTATTCTGGTCAGGACGCAGAAAATGACAGCAAGTGGCTGGAATTCCGCGGTAAAATTGTGCCATGTTTGCGTCACCGGGCGCTGGCGTTGCTCTTATCTGACGCGCGCGACTTGGAGGACGTCAAGAACGACGAGCACTTCTCTGTGGCAGCGAATCAGTTGTTTCACGACTTTCTGTCGGCCGTGACTTCCAAGACGGCAAATGCGGTGGTGCAGACGTACAGTGAGGAGGCGAATGGTATATTGGCCTGGCGGCAGTTAGTTAAAATGCGGCGGAGCACGGGCCCTGCGTACTTTGTGAGGCAGGTCCAGGCTCTGCTTGATGACACGAAGAAGTTTGCGTCGCTTGCTAACCCACTGCCGTTCTTTCTGAGTGCGCGGCAGCTTCTCGACAGGGTGAAGGAATATGCGTGCACGAGCGAATTCCTGCCGACCGGTGAGAAATTTCATGTTGCCAGCCTGGAGGCGGTCTTTGTGGCTATGGTGCTGAAATTCTTGAACCCGGCGTATGTATTGGTACGTTCTATGTACTCCAAGAACAAGATACCGTCGTTCCAGGAGCTGAGTGACGCGGTGTGTGACCACTTCGACAACGTTATAGCTACTTCATCGGCAGCTACGGAGACGGGTGCTGGAATCGTGGAGGACAGGCGCAAGCAGGAGGAGCAGAAACGTACTGTGATGCTCAAGAAGGTTCCGTGCCCCATATGTCATATGACTGGGCACTCGTCCAAGGAGTGCTTTGTGACTAACGAGGGCAAGCGGGAGGAGTTCCTCAAGAAGAATCCCAAGAGGAGGGACGCGATAATGAAGAGGGTCCAGGACTACCAGAAGCATGGGAAGCTACCCAATCGTGCGGCTGCTGTCACTGAAGCTCAGCAGGACCCTGGTGTGGATGCTTCTGGGGAGGCTCTGTATGCAATCTGTGAGCTGGACAGTGTGGTTACCTGTTTCTCTGAGGACATGCCCCAGTTTATCTCTGGTTACATTGGGGAAGACTATACTGGTGTCTCCCTGTACAACTACTATGCAGTTCTGGGTGGACTTACATCTTCTGAGAATTCTTTCCCAGTTGGAGAAGAGGGCCAATCTGTGAGTGGTGTCTGTCGGTGGAGGTCTGATGCTTCTGTGAGAGGGCACTCTGCATTGAAGAAGCATGGTAAGAGGTCACACCCTTATGTGCCCAACAAGCATCGGTTCTTGTTGAACAAGCACAAGTACTTTCCGGTGGCTCCAGTGTACGACTCGTTTGTGTACATTGACACTCTGTGCACGGCCCTCCCTGGGAGGAAGCTTGAGCCTACCCAAGCCCTGTGGGA
Source organism: Cymbomonas tetramitiformis (assembly GCA_001247695.2). Classification (NCBI taxonomy): domain Eukaryota; kingdom Viridiplantae; phylum Chlorophyta; class Pyramimonadophyceae; order Pyramimonadales; family Pyramimonadaceae; genus Cymbomonas; species Cymbomonas tetramitiformis. The sequence goes on along the minus strand of LGRX02026642.1, from coordinate 25,268 downwards.
AGCAGGAAGGGAGCAGCATCTTGGGACTGGATATCAGATATCCCCCAGGCAGCCATGGTACACAACGGATGTCCAAGGTGTGCATAGTATGTTCATGGGTGGCTCTGTGGAAGTGTCGGACAGGGCATTGAAGGTGCTGGAGGATCATCACTTTCCTGCTGTTGGCAGAGTGGTGTGCCAAGTGAAGATGGAGTGTGCCAAGCACCTTGTGGCGGAGCAGCACGGTCTACTGCAGCGTCTGATTGAGAAGGAGCCGGTCATGGTGCGAGGGTCCTTTGAGAAGTTGCAGTCATGGGTGACTTTGCTCAGCATGGTCACTCGGGACACGGTGCAGGCGGTTGAGACCTTCTGGACCTTGCTGGAATATGGTTATGAGGATGATTGGGACTTTGACTCCTCTTCTGGTGGCAGTGACGGTTCAGATCACAGTGGCTATGACTCTGAAGGCTCTTCTCATCGTGGTGATGACTCTTCGGATCCAGAAGATCATACCTCTGGAACCACACCAGATGCCTATGTGGTGCATGGTGTTGAGCAGGTTGCCTTTCAACATGCCTTCTCTTCTCACCCATTGCCTGAGTATGTGCATGCACTGGGTGGCTCTGATGTCAGTTTCATGACACCTGCAAGGGTTGCTGCTGGCCATCATGCCTGGGCCTGTCACACACTATCTAGACTCGGATGTGTGCCTGGTCTCAGTGATTCCTCTGACTCGGATGAGGAAGATTATGCTTCAGATACTGTGCCAGCTCTGGAGGGTGCCTCTGACTCGGACGAGGAGGATGATGAGCACTCATGGCAGCCCTTTGAAGGAGTGGGTATCCCCTCTGATGATTGGGCATCTGGGCTGTTTTATCCTCATTGTGGCGGTGACTCTGGTAACTCCATCAATGCTCTGGATGCAGCTTCTGACATTGGCTCGGATTATGATGGCTATGCTTCAGAGGATATGCCTGATCTAGTGGACGCTTCGGACTCGGACGAGGAGGACGAGGTGTGCATGTTGCAGCCCCTTGAAGGAGTGGGTGGCGTCCCCTCTGATGATTGGGCATCTGGGCTATTCTCTCTGCCTTGTGAGCAACACCTCTACCTCGAGAGCGCTGACCCTGGTACTGGTGCTGATTGGTATGATGATGCGCCTGATCTGGAGGATGGCAGTGGCTCTGATGATGACGAGTCAGGTGACTTACCAGGGGGGCATCCTATATGCACCCCACTTGCCCTGTGTGTTGCATCGGCGCACAGCAGGACTGACACGTTCACCGGCGACCTGCCATTGGCTGCAGGCGGTGGTCAAGTGGCCATGTTGGACAGTGGTGCCTCCAAGCACATATTCAACTCGATGGCTAGCTTTGGGAGTGACTTTGATGCCACTTCACGTTCCACTTTCAGTGTGGTGCAGGCGGGCACTGTCTCATCGGAGGGCAGTGGCACGGTGACATTTGCCAAGCTGGATGTGCTTACTGGGCGCGCTGTTGGGCTGCAGTTCACTGGTGCACACTGTATCCCTGGGCAGCCTTTCAATTTGGTGTCAGTGGTGGCGCTTGAGGATGCTGGTTTCAGTGTTGACTTTGGGGCCAGGCGGATATCCAGTGAGGGGATGACATTCTCATTCTCCAGGGTTGGCAACCAGTACATCATATATGAGGATCGGGTGACTGGCGCTCTGGATGCATATGTAGCCTGTGCAGCATACCACGATGACTCTGACCGAGACAAGTCGGACTGGAAGTTTGAGGGGGCTGCAAAGCACATCGAGGAGCATGGGCCGTTCTCTCTGGAACTCTTTGCCTCCGATGACAACCACATCTTGGGCAGCTATTGCACCGCTGGTCGCTCTTGCTTTGACAGGGACTGGGCAGGTGAGGCGTGCTATGGCAACCCTCCCTATCAGCATGATATCATCCTGAAGTGCCTGCAGAAGGCACTCAGGGATTTTGATAGGGCACCTCAGTCCACCAGGTTTCTTTTGGTGTTACCCAAGTGGGAGACTGCAAGCTGGTGGCAGCTTACGTCACAGTTTGCCATTGTTCATGAGTATCCTGCTGGGGAAACTATATTCTCGGCTCCACTGGATGCATGTTACAACGTGGAGCACCTCGAGATGTGTGGAGAAGACAGGGTGTGGGTCAGAGAGACCAAGTGGCCAGTGGTGGTACTGTACAAGGATGGGCATACAGCTATGAAGATTGACGCCAAGATGCTTGCACATCTTCGTCTTGGACATGTTGGCGACATCACCATGCAGGACATGCTGGACGAGGGGGTCCCCATGGGCATCACGGCTGCGCAGTATGCCAAGAGCCTGGTGCTGCGCTGCTCGGAGAGGTGTGCCTCCTGCAGACTGACCAAGGCCATCAGACCTTCTATGAAGCCTACGGGCAGGGAGAGGGCTGCGGAGATTGGGTTGTTGGTATGGTCTGACACCTGTGGGCCTTTCAGGCACAGTGCTGGTGGGTACAGGTGGTTTGTTCTCTTCTTGGATGATTGCACATCCTGGTTGTGTGTGTACTTCCTGAAGAGGAAGTCCGACTACCTGGGGGCGCTGGAGGAATTCCTGGTCGAGGTCAAGAAGCACAGGAGCCGCATGGGCCTGGAGGAGAAGTACCACATGGTCCTGCACACTGACGGCGACTCGACTATGATTGCTGGGCAGACGCAGCAATACTGCAAGGAGAGAGGCATTGAGCAGCGGCATGGGTCACCATACCTCCACGAGAACCAGTCTCGGGTTGAGAGGTCCCACAGGACGGTGCAAGCAATGGCTCGGGCAATGCTGGTGACCTCTGGCTTTGGTGTGGAGGTATGGCCGCTGTCTGTTCGGCACACCGTGTACACCTTGAACAGGACCTTCCAGCGACCTCTGCACAAGCAGTCCCCCTACTTCATACTGTATGGGAAACACTATGACCTCTCCCTTCTTCGGGTATTTGGCTGTCTGGCGTATGCCTTTGTGGACCCGGACAGCAGGGAGCATAAGCTCAGTGACCGAGCGAAGCAGCTCAGGTACGTTGGTCACTCTGAGGTCTCCTCGGCCTACTTACTGTATGATCCCGAGTCCGGCAAGATCGTCAAGTCTGGTATGGTGAGGTTCCATGAAGCTGTCGACAAGCTGGGCAAGGTGGTCACCACGTGGGATCCTTCAGCAGTGGCCCCACTGAGTACCAACTTCATGGTGACGGTGCTGGATGCGGAGTATCATGAAGCCCTTCCCAGTGGTTTGGGAGATGATATTCTTGGCATTGGTGCCTATTTGCCTGATGAGAGCGACGAGATCTTGGCGGTGCTGAAGGTGCAGGCTGGGGATATGGTATGCTGGGTGAGCCTCAGAGACTATCTAGATGGCCAGCCCAAGCATATGAGTGCTGTGCGCTCGGCTATGCAACATGGTGACCTCAATGTCGACTACCCACTGTTCACTGAAGTCATGGCGGATGCTGGGAAGGAGAAGCTGGAGGCTGGGATCATATGCGCACGGGCTGTGGGACCCAGCTCATTCCCATACTGTGTGATGCTGCTCACAAACTTCACGCACATCGATCTGCCATTGGGTAAGGTGCATTTCCCTCCTGAGCACACATGCTTGGCAGCAGCTGTGAAGGCGTGTGCTGGAGGATCGGTGGATGTGCTGCCACCAGGGGTGACTGAGCCGAAGGGGGTCAAGCAAGCTATGGGGGCGCCAGATGCTAATGAGTGGATGGAGGCTATCCAGACAGAGCTGGAGGCCCTGGTTACGGTCAAGCGGGCTCTCGAGATGATGGACAAGGAGGATGTGCCCCCTGGGGTTCACCTGTTGGACATGGCTCTGGTGTTGAAGGTCAAGCTGGACAAGCATAGGCAGTTGCAGAAGCGCAAAGCGAGGGTGTGTGTGAGGGGCAACAAGCAGGAGTATGGTGTCGACTATTTCGACACCTTTGCCCCGTGTACTCAGTTGTCTTCGGTGAGACTGGTTATCATTCTGGCGCTGAACCTTTCCCTGCAGGTGTATCACATGGATGTGGAGACAGCCTTCCTGAACTCGACCCTCGAGGAGGATCTGTATGTCCAGCTCCCTAGGGGGCTGGAGTATCAGGGGAGGACGTGTGCCAAGCTCCTCAGGGCGGTGTATGGCTTGAAGCAAGCGGGCAAAGAGTGGTTTGAGACCAGCGATGCTTTCATCATGGCCTACGACGACAGGATGAGGCGCAGTGATGTTGAACCCTGTCTGTATTTCATCAGGGACTCTGACATCACAGTCATTATTCTGGCATATGTTGATGACTACATTGTGGCCACTGACAGTAGCACGTGGTATGACAGCTTCGTGGCAGCCTTCAACTCCCAGTATGCCTGCAAGGACTTGGGTGTTCTGGACCTTGTGATGGGTATTGGTGTGCGCTGGGGCCCTGGGGTGGCCTATCTCTCCCAAACTGGGTACATCTCCCAGATGATTGACACCTATGGACTCAAGGATGCCAAGCCTGCTAGTCTGCCCATGTCCCCAGGATGCTCTCTTACCCCATCTGATGGCAAGGATACCACCATCCCATTCAGGGGGCTGCTTGGGCAACTGCAGTGGATTGCAAGGTGCTCACGCCCTGACATCATGGCAGCTGTATCTGCTCTCTCCAGGTTCTGTGCGTCCTATGGCCCAGAGCACTTTGTGGCACTGAAGCAGGTTGTCAGATACCTCAAGGGCACCATGGGCTACGAGCTGGTGCTACGAGCAACCTCTTCTGTGCCAAGGGGGCTGGGTCTGGCATGTGGAGCACTACCGATGTGCATATACACTGATGCTGACTATGCTGGCTGCAAGACAACGAGAAAGTCCACATCTGGCATTGCTGTCTACCTGTGTGGGAGCTTGCTCATTTTCTCCTCGATCATGCAGAGATGTGTATCGCTGTCGACTACCGAGGCTGAGATCATTGCCATGTCTGAAGGGGCTCGGGAGATCAAGTACATCATGAACGTGCTGAATGACTTGGTGGACATCCGCAACCCGGTGCCTATGTACTGTGACAATCAAGGGGCCATTCATTTGGCCTCCGATTATGTCAACAACAACAGATCCAAGCACATTGAGGTCAGGAATATGTACATCCGAGAATTGGTGAAGTCCGACACAGCGGAAGCCTTGTATGTCTGCTCAGCGGACAACACCTCGGACATCTTCACCAAACCTCTTCCCCTACCACTATTCCTTAAACACAGGGAAAGCTTGGGCATCATGAAGTTGCAGGACACCACCTCTGAAGACTGAAGACTGAAGGGGGCACCATCCCATACTCTGGAGCTGGAGGGGCACCATCCCAAGAACTGGATATTGCTGACTGAAGGGGCACCATTCCCAAGAACTGGCAGTAGGACAACTAGACAGTCACCCTTTAGAAGGGGTATTGGAATCTGCAAGTGCTGCTGATCAGTTTGGTGTAAAGCATGACTATCTAGACCTTGTACAGTAGTCAGGATGCTCAAAACCTGAAGAAACCCTAAAGAAACACTGTGGAACCCTTAGATCTAGATCTGTAGATCTGCTGAACTAATCGTGGCCGTCAGATCACTGATGACCATCGGGAAGTGCGTAATGACTCCATCTGTAGTAGTCAGGAGTGTCACTGCGGTCGGTATGAACACGACAGTGACACGTAGGAGTCTGTTTCGTGAACTTTCACATAAGATCGCCTAATCGCCCAATCAGTAATGATGGCGCGCAAATGTTCGTGTCGTTTCGAGCTACGAACTGATATATCTTTTGATAATGAAAGTTTACGCTTGCTTTTGTGTAACCGAAACTCTCGAAATCCTACACCCCTCGCGCCTTAGCATGCTCCTTCACACCCCGCCCCCCGCCTCGCGCCTTAGCATGCTCCTTCACACCCCGGCGCCTGTGGGCCCGACCATCTGAGTCTCGCGTTCCGAGGAGCGAGAGTCGTAACACCAACGGCCTGCGGCCCCCCGCACCGGCCCTGAGCTCGGAGCCCCGGTCGCATCTGCTTGCCGGTCCCGTCCGTCCCTGTTGCCACCTGGCACGCTGGGAGGCCTCCGCGGCGCTGTGCGCAGACTTGGCAGCGAGAAGAGAGATCAGGCCAGCTAAGGAAACCCTGAGGCAGGCGGGGGCCTTAGGGCCGACGATTCACTCTCCAACCGTGAGAGGTGAGAAGGGCGCGCGGATGGGCGCACCAGTGAGCCGCCCCAGAAAGCGCACGAAGCACCCGCCATCCGTGACACTTGCCACAAACCTGCATGTCCCGTGTGCGCCTGCCACGTGTCAGCGGGGCTGCCTGCGCTCCGCGGCTACAACAGTACACGCGGAGCATGTCACACGGCGGCGGCGATGGCGGCTCTCGCATCGCGGCCTCACGCAGGGGTCCGCGACCGTACCCGGAATGGAAGGGGGGTGAAGCGAAGGATGTGTGGAGACCCAGGAAGCGGGGTCTGCATCGAGCCGTTGCGTTGGGGTACGCCCCGGGACCTCACCCCGGGTGCATGGCGCCAGCCGTGAAATCCCCGATGGCTTTGGGTAGGGTAGCGGCCGCGGCCACCAAGGAGGCTTTGCGGGACACCGTCAACGGAGCCCCCAACGATTTCCCCCTGCCAGACACACTGAACGGCATGAGATCGGCCAACAAAAGCCAGCCCATCATCATCCCAGTGGATGTGAAAAGCAAATCAAGAGCAGGGCGGGGCCGTGACAAGATACCACAAACTCATACATATTCCCAACCCAGATGCAAGGCAGCATGGAAGGATGATACGATGTGACCGATCATCGCCCAACAATTGTTGGTCTCTGGGTAACGGAGTAAGCGGACCCTGCTGGCATGCCCCCCAGTGGCTCCCGGTCGATGGTTGGGACCTGTTGGTCCATGGTTATGTCATGAATGCAGTCACACCACACAGCATGGACACCCCATGTCAAAAAAAGGAAACATGCGGGCACCCAAGTGCTCCCCACAAAATTCAAGGGAGAACACAGAAGTTGTACATCACCACCTTCTGCCTCTCCTCGCAGCACGACAGACGAATCTACCGAGCTCTCCAAGGGGCAGTGCCCGCCAGAATGGCACCACAGGGATAACCGCCTCCCAAAACCCACTTCCACCCGGCGGCCGTCCCCGTTCACAGCGATCCGCCAGTACTTCATATCAAGGTCAAAGAACGCAAGTCCCCCGGCATGTGTAATACCCATGAGCACTGTACACGGAGAGGGAGCTAGCGTCAGACGAATCCAAGACGCTCCCAAAAAGCGAGCCGTAGACGAATCCCCGACGCACTCAAAGAGGCAGTACCCATCAGAAGGGTACCACAGGGACAGCCACATCCCATCATCCAAATCATTCCAGTGGCCGTCCCCGTTCACAACGAGCTGCCAGTACCCCATAAAGTGGGTATCGATCACCAGTCCCCCGGCAGGTGAAAAAGCCCCAAGGCACTGGACATAAATAGAGCCAGCCGCAGACGAATCCCCGACGCCCTCAAAGAGGCAGTACCCGTCAGAAGGGTACCACAGGGACAGCCACATCCCATCATCCAAATCATTCCAGTGGCCGTCCCCGTTAACAACGAGATGCCAGTGCCAGTACCCCATAAAGTGGGTGTCGATCACCAGTCCCCCGGCAGGTGAAAAGCCTCAAGGCACTGGACATAAATAGAGCCAGCCGCAGACGAATCCCCGACGCCCTCAAAGAGGCAGTACCCGTCAGAAGGGTACCACAGGGACAGCCACAATCCCATCATCCAAATCATTCCAGTGGCCGTCCCCGTTCACAACGAGATGTCAGCACCCCATAACGTGGCTGTCAACCACCAGTCCCCCGGCAGGTGAAAAGCCCCAAGGCACTGGACATAAATAGAGCCAGCCGCAGACGAATCCCCGACGCCCTCAAAGAGGCAGTACCCGTCAGAAGGGTACCACAGGGACAGCCACAATCCCATCATCCAAAGCACCCAAGTGGCCGTCCCCGTTAACAGCGAGATGCCACAACCCTATGGCGAGACGTAATCCCGGTCAGCTATGATGGCCCGAACTCCCACCCATTCGGACCTGGCACAATGACACCGTCACGTAAGTCCCCCAGCTTACGCCTGACGCGCGAGATCCAGCAACCCGGACCTCGTCTATCATACAGACCAGGCCTCTCCACCATAAAGCGCCGCAAAAAGCCCCACAAACGCCTGCTGTGGTAACCCTTTTGTGTCATCCTGTGAAAAACAAGAGCTATGTTGTAACAAAGTCTTGCCAAAGGACACATCTCTCAGCGAACCGATGCAGTTGGCTCGTGACAATCCCATACTTAGCATTGTCGGCCAAGTACGAGTCATGTGCAGGGTACCTAATGACCTGGATGTCAGCATATTGTGCATCCAGTCGTTTGTCATATATGGCAGTCATAAGGCCTCTGCGCCTATTTTGCTTGATGAGTATGTCCATGTAAGGGACACGCACACCCGCATGTGCCAAAGATAGACTCAAAATGTGTTTGGGATAGATCCCTGCAGTGCCGGATTCGTTCAGATATAGATAGTCTTCCATATCTGGAATATTGAACGCCAGCAAGTCATCAATGTATCTACAAACGAAAAGAAACCTGTGCGCGTCATGAAAATTCCCCGCCTCCACAAGTCTGCGCATGAACGCAAGCTCATACGTAAAACAGTAGAGGTTGGCAATGAAGCCCGCACAGCTCGTCCCCATAGGGATCCCCACAATTTGTCTGTAGATCACACCCCCAAATTCGACAAATGTTCCATCCACCAACCCGCAGAATAACTCAACAAGCCGACCCTCCGAAAAGAGCATTTCCCTCTCACCGTCCGTCCTCCGTTCATTGGTAACCCACTCAAAGGACTTATCCTTTCTGACAAGCAGGTACCTCACCCTCGAACTTTGAAGTTTTCTTTGGAAAATGCTCCGAAAGAGTGCCGACAGCCGTTCCTTTAAATCCTGCAGACACAAGGTGGTGTACATGGACGTGAAATCGAATGCACAGACGTGCATTGATGCATCACGCTGTCCGCGGGGCCTGTTGCATGCCGCAGCCAGCTTCCGAACCTCCGCCGAATCCTGAATAATCCAAGACCCGCGACCTCTCGGCACACCTGGGATTTGAGAAACCACCTCTTTCCACAGGCCCTCGGCGTCGGCAGTCAAAGCCCGGAAGGCTACACTGAGCCACTTAGAAACTGGTGTAAGTGTTGCGCGATTGGCCCCGCGACAAACCGGTATCCTACCGGAGACTTGTGCAATTTCACACGAATATGAAAATGCGGGATCCTAGGCCCCCTCTGCGGGGTAATGGAATGAGCCCTGCACAAAGCGGTGCCCTCAGCATTTATATCATCGGCCGACCGTTCCGTGGCCTCATAAGCTACACCGTGTCTAAGCTCATCCAGGCATTTCTGCATGTAGTGCTTCTTGCACACAAAACAGAAGATACCGGCAGCCTTGTCAACCGTGGTGATGACGAAATCCCGTTGAACCTCCCGCAACCGGCGCCAGTCCGAAGCCGTAAGGACCAAATGGGGATCCTCGCATCCACCCACGAAAGACTCGCCGCCCGCACTCGAATCAATCACTGTGCGTGCCTCCGCCCTAACTGCAGCAACCCAAGCAACAAGAGCCGAAGCGTCAGAGACACCTAATGCCTTTGACACTGAAAACCGCCATGCCTGTAAAGCCCGTTCCAGGTCCAAGAACGCCGCCTCCGGCATACTACCTTCAGCCTCCAAGCCCTCATGAGGCTTAGCCCTAAACATCGTGCCCCTAGCCATCAGCGACTCAATGGTTGGGTTGCGCACGAGAGACAAATCAGTGGTCACCACATGCCCGCAGTCCTGGTCCACAAAAGCACGGTAACCACGCCTCTGACATGCACAGGTCCCTCCCATTATCCTCGCAGCCTCGACTGCCTTCATCCTAGCCACCTGCCCAAAATTACAAAACGATACCCAGACAGGAGCATCATATTCTGCCCTGCCAGACACACGCACGGAGAGAGCGAGAGACAGCCGCCCCTTCCCAGCGCCTCATCAACTGCACCGCGACGCTGTGTCTCTCTACTTTGTGAGTGGTCTCTGCGCATTTTAGAAGTGGCTTTGATCGTGGTCGTACACACGCAAAGGGCTGGCGAGTTTCCACCGCTGCAAATGCCGCAACACCTTGATCCAAGGGCAGCAGATGCCGCAACACCTTGATCCAAGGGCAGCAGATGCCGCAACACCTTGATCCAAGGTGTTGCGGATGCCCTGTTCCTGTGATCAAGGGCAGCAGATGCCGCGACACCTTGATCCAAGGACAGCAGATGCCGCAACACCTTGATCCAAGGGCAGCAGATGCCGCAACACCTTGATCATAGGACAGCACATGCCGCAACACCTTGATCCAAGGTGTTGCGGATGCCGCAACACCTTGATCCAAGGGCAGGGCCGGCTCGAAGCAAGCAGAAGTCATCTGCTGGTAGGAGTTTCAGCAGCCACGACAGCATGTGAATATGCCAGCTACGGCTCATCCGGGAGTGGGGCAGAGGGACAGTAAAGCGGAGTGAGTCGGGGCTAAGGAAGTGCGCCAGCAGGGAGCCAAGGGGAGGGGCCGGTAATCACCCTTCGAGCACCACCATGGTCCCAAGCTCAGAGTTCAGAACAAGAGCTGCCTTGATCGCCTCCACAGCAGCAGGGTGATCTGGCCCAGCCACAGGCTCTATTGTCAGCGCTTACTCGCCTCTCCCAGCACCTTCTAGGGCCCCATTGGGGGGCGCCCGCCCCCTGCTGATCAGTCAGGGCGCTTGGCGCTCGCGGCTCTCGTCTCCGGATGGTCCAACTGCCAATGGCGTGCCGCCACGTTTGAGGCAAGATGAGAGCCGGGCGGTCAGACGCCAAGCGCAGGCTAGAGGCGAGGCGTCACAATTGTGCTGGCTGCCTGAGGGGGGTCGGCCTCGAGCGCTGCCAGCTGGCGCACCTGACAGCTGTGCGGTGTCCAGCAGCGCCCGCACCTCCGTACGGGCTTTGCCCTCCGCTTCCCCCGCGCGCCACACCACGACGTCCACCATGCTGCCCGACTTGCTGTCCTGTGCCACCGCCACCCGGCCCTCCACCAGGGTCCCGGGGGCCAGCATGCTGTCCTCCTCCGCGCCGGTTGTGAGGGTGCCCGGCGCGAGACTGAGCCGCAGCCGCTGCACCTTGAAGGAGTCCGGCCCGAGCACCTTGCACTTGACCACCTGCGGCCCGCCCCGCGTCCCGCACGCATTCCACGGCTCAGTCGGAGGGAGCGTGCAGACATGGGCTCCTGGAACCTCCTGGAAATCGAGGGATCGCCCGTGCTTCAGCAAGGCGGAGCGCCAGGTGGCGGAGCGCGGCGCACCTGGTGCATCGAGAAGGCTTCCTTGACCGTCTGATCTGCCGCCAGGCCAAGATCAGCCACCCGAGCAATGCCCTTCACCCCATTGTAGAAAGTCACGAAGACGCCATAATCCTGCGCCGCCATTGCCATCGCCATCCCCTTATCCTGGCCAACTCCCACGCTGTCTCGGAAAGTGCGCGCTACAGTGAACCCTAAAACCTCTTAACCTCCCCCACCCCTGCGGAGTGCCCCTCAGACCCCACCTGCAGCGCCCTGGCACGTGGAGGCTCCCCAGCCACCCACCTCCAGGTAGCTTGAGTGGCCTCGGCCAGAGAGCAATGGTGTGGGAAGGGGGTGGGGAGGGGGGGTAGGACTGTGGAAGTGAAACATGGCTGGGTCGTGGCCCTCACGGGTCGCCCCCAGAGCAGAGGCATTGCAAAGCTGGCGCGGAGGGCCATATTCACGGGATCGCCCTGAGCCAAGGGCGGCGAAGGGCCATATTCACGGGATCGCCGCCCTGAGCCAAGCGGGGGATCAAGCCCAAGGCAGGAGGGGGGATGGCAGGAGGTGACTCGGGCAATCCATGTGGGGGGGGAACTCTCACCTCCAACCCCGTCACCACGCCATGAGTCACGAGGCCGGGCTGCCCATCGTCGTAGCTTGTCACGAGGCCGTGCTGCTCCAGGGCACAGCGCACCGCTGACGTCAGCGAATGGGGGGCCATCGTGCAGACCGCCGAGACGGAGCAAGCAGCGCAATCACCGCGGAGCCGGTCGGCAGGAGACGCACTCCCAGGCAGAGAGGCGCGGAGCCGGAAGGTGCGAGTTCGCCTAGGTGGGCGCTGGGCACGGGTAGGGGGGCACCTGGACTTGAGCAAGGTCTTTTTGTGTGTCACCAGGATCTTGCGCCGCGCGTCATCACGCTCCAGCACGCGCACCGTCATTTGCGTGTTCTCCTTGAGCTTTGCGCTGGGGGCTTGCCGAGGGACGTCGGTGAGGTGCGGTGTGGTGCACAGCGCCTTGATGCCCTCCCCGAGGAGGAGCAGAACCCCGTAGGGCTGGATGGAGAGGATGGTGCCCGTCACGTCGCGTCCGGGCCTGCGCCCCGCCAGTGGAAACCCCTCAGAGAGTCCCCTAGTGGGGCCTGTCCTCAAGGGCGCTCAGGGGCACGGAGCACGCCACGGCCACAGATAGCAGGTGCGCCACGGGGCGCACCGGGCATCCTCGAAGGTGAAGATCTCCTGCTCAATCTTGGAGGGCTTGAGGCTCACCATGGGCAGAGAGTCCATCATGCGGAATCTAAAGCACCCGAGTGACCCCACCTTTACCCCTCAAGCAGTCCAACCCCCACCCCCATCAAAATGAAGTAGGAGAGAGGCACGCACTTGGGCTGCATCCGGCAGTGGCGACACCACCACAGAGCTCACAGGGGTTGCACCAGGTGGAAGGCACGCACCCGATGACACGCGCGGTAACTTGCTGGCCCGTCTTGAACGCCTTCTCCACTTTTTCCACACGCTCCTCCTTCAGCTCGGAGATCTGAAGCCCACCGTCGGCATCGTGCGGGCCCCCGACGAACATCTCAGTCCCCCTCACCCGCCGGCATCAACGGCCTCCCAGAAGCATACAATAAGGCGCGCGCATCTTCTCGGCATAATGCAGTCTGAGCAAGTCGGCTATGCGGGCCTCTTGGAGCTCAGGTCGGCCCGGGTCACTGTGAAAGGACACGGGCAGCGCAGGGCAGCGGGCGTGAGGCACACGTGGGCGTAGAGAGGGCGCTGCTTAGCGCCGGACTCCTGGAAGCTGAGGAGCAAGCCCAGGTCCTTGTCCACGCGATGCACGGTGGCGCCCTTGATCACGAGGCCATCGGACGGCAGCACAGGACCCCCAATCAGCCCCGCAGACTCCACCAGGTGGCGCTTCAGGGTAAGCCCGGCGCGCTTCAGCTGGGGGTCCACGTACAGCACGCGCGCCTGCAGGCGCTGCCCGACCTTGTACGCCTCCCCCCACTTCGCCGCCGGGAGCTCCGTGTCCAGGTGGTACCAATCCACGGTGCCCTGCGCGCCGCCACGTGGACGGTGCATGTGACGCGCAAGGAATCCCACCAAAGAGCGACGCAAGCTGGGCATGGGCGCAGGGCCTTACTGTGAAGTAGCTCAGGAAGGTGACCAAAAGGCCGTCGGGCAGAACTGCGCGGACTTTCGCACTGACCAGCATTCCTGTCGAGGCGGAAGGCGCGCCGCGGGTAGTCAGTCAGCAGTGACAGGGGGTTTCTGACCCGCCCGTGTCCGAGCAGCAGGCGTAAAAGTGAATGCCAGGTGTCGTCATTGCATCCTCGCAAGAAGCTGATTGGCGGCAGGGCGCTGAGCCACGGTCAGGGGACGAGCCGAACACCTCACAGCACCCAATGCCCGGCCAAAGGCGCCGGGACAGAGGCCGAGCCCAACACGCAGCACAACACGCAGCAATCGTTTATTTGGGATACGAGGCTTGCATTGTGGTTGGGGGTCAGCGCGGTAGGGTGTGAGGGGGTACGGCAAGGGCCGACCTGGCATCAGATTGCCGATGTTGACGCCCTCCATTTCGTTGGCAGAAGTGCCCACCTCCTGCGACGCCACACGACATCCACCGGGAAATGGCGCGTCACACGCGTCACCCACTGCTGCACACGAGGTGCACGTCAAGCAACTTCTCCAATAAGCAGGAAGGACAGGCCAAAGCAGATAAGACCGGGAAGGAGACGAGGGGCAGGGGAGAGGGGGCAGGACAGAGACCGGAAGGAGACGAGGGGCAGGGGAGAGGGGGAAGGGGAGAGGGAATGAGAGAAGCGGCAAGGAACAACCTTGGCACTGGTAGACCGTGAGCACCTTCTTCTTGGCGTCAATCTTTGAGATGACCGTCTCCAGCAAGGCCCCGCATGCCAGGCCCCCTGGAGAGCATCGCCACTCTCTTAATCTCAGTCTCAAGCAAGGCCCCGCGTGCCAGGCCCCCTGCAGAGCATCGCCACTCTCTCACATCCTCACGCCCCCGCGCAGTAGCACGGGGACTTCTCATTGTAACCCCGTCCCCAATAGCGGAGGGGAAGACCCTCGAGCACAAACAAAACAGCACCTCCCCGCAGGAGGGCGGAGGGAGGGGGTCCATGCTCACCGCCAGCTGCCGCCGCGGCGTCCTTGGCTTGTTCTTGCAGCAGGAAACCTGCATTTAGAGAGCGCCCCCTCACCCGCTGGGCAGGCAGGCAACCTAGAGCCAGGCCTAGCCCTCACCTCCACGGGAGCGGGCTTCCAGCAAGGGGGGCCACTAGGCTTGCCACGAAAGCCAGCAAGGCTCGAGAAGACGGGCCACGCCGGAGCCAGGGAGGGGCTTGCGAAGCCCGTGTCGGATTTAGAAAGGTGGGAAGCCAGGAGAGCACCGCGCTTAAGAGTGGAATGGACACGTGGCAAGCCAGGAGAGCACCGCGCTTAAGAGTGGAATGGACACGTGGCAAGCCAGGAGTGCACCGCGCTTAAGAGTGGAATGGGCACGTGGCAAGCCAGGAGTGCACCGCGCTTAAGAGTGGAATGGACACGCGGCAAGCCAGGAGTGCAGTGTGCTTAAGAGTGTAACACAGCACTGGGGCGACTTTAAAGCACAATTTGGTGGCGAGCATTGAGCAGACATAAGACACCACATCGAGTATGCGGGTGCCAGAGCTATGTCTGCCTCGGGTCAGTGGGGGGATATGCGGGCAGCGCAGGCCTGGGAGACGGATGTAGAGGGCGGCGCACCTGACACCCCGGGAACCCCGAAGGAGAGCACGTAGCCGTGATCCTCCACGCTGAAGCCCCGGCCACAACGCCCTGTCAGCGCGGAGCCCGTCGGAAAGGGGGTCTTGCGGCGCCGGCGGAGGGCCCCAGGCAACAAGACACAGAGCACAGGGCGGCCAGCTTTCCGAGCAAGGGGCCAGGACCAAGACAAGCTACCCAAGAGGAATCTTGGACCTGGGCAGGAGCCACGTGGGATGGGAGACACAGCACGGAGTGCTCACACAGGGTGCGTTGAGGCTAGGCTGCTCCCTGTCAAAACAAGAACGGTAAATGCACACTTCCGAGTCTCGGAGCCATGTAGCGCCCGGCCCGCCGAGCCTGCACTCCAGGGAGGAGCACAAAAGGTGCGGATGGACAGGCAGGTGTGGGAGGAGCACAATAGGTGCGGATGGATGGAGGTGTGGGAGGATCACAAAAGGTGCGGATGGACAGGCAGGTGTGGGAGGAGCACAATAGGGTGCGGATGGACAGGCATGGTGGGAGGAGTACAAAAGGTGCGGATGGACAGGCAGGTGTGGGGAGGAGCACAATAGGTGCGGATGGACAGGCAGGTGTGGGAGGATCACAAAAGGTGCGGATGGACAGGCAGGTGTATGAGCACAATAGGTGCGGATGGACAGGCAGGTGTGGAGGAGCCACAAAAGGTGCGGATGGACAGGCAGGTGTGGAGGAGCACAATAGGTGCGTGATGGACAGGCAGGTGTGGGAGGAGCACAAAAGGCGGATGGACAGGCAGGTGTGGGAGGAGCACAAATAGGTGCGGATGGACAGGCAGGTGTGATCACAAAAGCGTGCGGATGGACAGGCAGGTGTGGGAGGAGCACAAAAGGTGCGGATGGACAGGCAGGTGTGGGAGGAGCACAATAGGTGCGGATGGACAGGCAGGTGTGGGAGGAGGCTTGGGGAATCATAAGCAAGCTGCTCCACTTAATAACACGGGGACAAGGAGATACACCGATGACCTTCCCGCACACCTCCCTGAAGCCAGAGCCGCGAGCTGTTCGGCAAGCCGTACGCAAGTGTACAGGCGAACAGCCACTCAGTGTGTGGAGTCAGGCATCGAAGAAAGACCGTGAAACTGTGGAGATCTTCAAGGTGTATGGGAGCTGCGGAGGGTTTTCAGAAGGCCGCTGGCGAACGAATATGAACGTGTATCAGCGTATCAGCGCACCTGCGTACACAGGCAGGCATAGCGAGACCTTCCTTGAAGGAGGCGAACTCGGTCCCCTTGAGTAGCGTCGACAGCCGCAGCGACAGATCAATGCGCTTCCTCTCCTTTCTGCCGCACAGCAAGGTCCCCCCAGCACTTGGTAGGGTCCTGCCTCGGAAGCTCAGATGAAGTGCGGCTGAAAGTTGCGAGGTGGCAGGTCACTGCTAGGAAGAATTTCTTTTTGGGTGGTGTGGAATTGCGCAAGCACGGTCTAGTCAAAGCCCAGCACGGCCTGAGTATCGAAGCTATCGGAAGCAAACCCTAACGACCGTAAGAGAGGGTAGTTTAATCAAATCATCGTGGAGGGTGCGCACACGACGTTATGTCAAGAATCAGTTGCGACGGCAATACTGTTGCAAGGATCTGTAAGTGAAAGGGATGCGCGTGGGGTTCGATCCGATTAAGTGTGGCCGGCATACCCTGGCTTGCCCTTAGTGCTTAGACCTATCACAGTACAGCGCACGATCTGATTCGGCCTGAATAGCTCGCTGAGAGACGGCGGTGCTGAGCCCAGCTTGCGAGCAGCTCCTGCCGCCACTTTACGACCAGCTTTTGGCGGCGGCTCGGACTCCTCGTCCGATTCAGAGTCAGGACTTGCGGCGATCATCTCGGCCAATACATCCGAGGCCTGCTCCCGCTCACAACCCACGGAAAGAACGAAACTGATGTGTAAGTCAAAATCTGTCTTCGGCGAACAGGTGGATAGGATGACACCTTGATGAAGGTGCGAGCAAGTTGTCGGTTCGCCGGAACTTGGCCGATGGAACGATAAAATCGCACTTCTCCGAAAAAATTGGGGTTGATCGTGGGTCAGCTTACCTCATCAGGAGTGACATATCCTCGAAGACCGTGAGGTAAGCTAATGGCAAGGTCGCGCTCATTCACTTCGAGCACAGCGCCCCACAGCTTCATTCCGACGCTGAGCGTCTGCGAGGTCAGTCCGACACGATTTTAGTATTGCAGCTCAACCCGGGACGGAAATTTCAAATTCGACAGATCACATATCCATCCTAAAGCTGAGCAAAACAAAATCCCGTGAAACCCGACTTTCGACTTAAAATGAGGGAGGCGAGAACCGCTTTTGGAAGAGGTGACTATGCATGAACACATGGCGTCAAGATTATACGATGCACAGTTCGTAGAACTTTAAGACGTGTTAGCTGAAGATGATAATAGAAGACAGACCTTATGTTTTAAGAGCTCAACATACTTAGGTAGTTTTCCAGCTCTGGAGATTGGCTCATCCGAGAGAAAGAACTCTTCCTGGGAGTTTAAAGCAAACTGCACTCACTGTCTGGAGCGCAAATCTCAACGAAAAAGGGAACATAAATCAGCAAGTAAGCGTTTAGCGCACCTCCTTGGCGGCTTTCTGTTTCTTTTGTTTTTTATTAGACGCCGAGTTAGTACTTGACTTTCGTTTGGTGCTGGAATCGCCACTTTTTACACTAGTGCTTGCTACTTTTCCTGCAGGGCAAATTAAACGGAAAAGATCCTATCACAACGGATTCAGTATGCAAGTTGCAACTGCCCGTGAATAATTAGCTCAACAGGAGGGCTGGCTCACCTCGCGGGAAATCCACTTCAGTTTGCCCACCCATTCTTGATCTACCAATGTCTCGATCCCAAAATCTGTTTCTCAGCTTTAGCTTTGGGAAATCATTAGATCAGAATATACTAGTAAGGTGCAGATGTTGATGAGCCTCAAGCCGCAAATAATCCAAATAAAATGTTAGAATTTAACACGCAGTCGGCTTTCGAAGAGAGATGTGTTGTGGTCACAAGTGACGTGAACTCGCGTAACCAACGTATGTGCAACGGTATGGGTACTTGTATCGTGTGTTTTATCGAAGGGACAGCGGACAGGCGAGGGTCTCACGTCAGACGAGAGACCTCCTAGGACTACTGTAGCGCTAGGCGCAGGCTCCTAGCGTAGGACTAGGCGCACGGCAGGCGCTGCGCTGGTGAGCTGGGGCCTGGGCTTTTTAGTTTTACATGCGATTTCTCCGAGCGATCTCTTCGATCGACTGTTACAACGTCGACCCTCGCGTGTCGCAGGCCGCGCAGCGGCCGCGCTCGGAGAAACTCTGGGAAGAGACAAGAGTCACAGTCTTTAAGGGTAGGGTGCACTGATAAAATAGCTTTTTTTTTAATTAATTTCAACAATTCACCATAAATAGAGTATTTTGATTTATACGGAAATTTTTTGCGGAGGTTGATCCATAAGGGTATATTTTCACCCAAAAAATATACGATGCTCAAAATAACACATTAGGGATGTTACAGCTACAGCATTAGGTGGCGTGGTAACCCCCAAACTGCACTCGGGAATTCCCTTATTGTGTGCTCAAACCACAACATTTGGAGCTAAAACTTTGCTACCCGCCATATTGGCAGCCACGAGGGGTGTGTCGGGAACCTAAAAAAAAATCATGGACAAAATCATGTGAGCCATTTTTCATTTTTTAATGTTTGACTATTGAAGGGGTCTGAATTTGCTGGTCATTTCTGCAAAAATAAAAAAAGATCGAAAATGGCTCACATGAATTTGCTATAATTGTTAAATTATTACCTAGACACATCCCCCATGGTGTCCCAAACGTTCCCTTACCGACTTTTAGGTTGTAATTATCACTATGGCACCATACCCAAACCCGTTTTTTAGGGTAAACCAGTGAATTTTTCATTAGATTATATATAACTTAACGTCTTGACCTTGGCATGTCCGTATGCATCGCATTCAAACCAATAAGGTGTCATTATCAAATAGTATTACCATATCTAGCATTTGCTAAGTCACTCCCACCCACATAGGTCCCTTGGACCTTCTCGGGCGCGTCATTCCTACGCGACTTCTCTAGCCTAGTCTGCAGCCTGCGAGACTTGCCCGAATAGGACCGTCGGGCGGCTGCCGCTATCATGCCTCCTAGTGTCCATCACGACATCCAATGGGTCCATGGTGCTAGGAGGCTCGATCCCCAACCTGCGGCAAAGCTCCTGGCGGTATCGGTGGCCCTCGTTCTTCGACACGATCGTGTGGCGACATGCCCAACCATAGACGCCAGACTGTCCATTCTGCTGAGCCTTCCCGCCCGGAAGATACCCCTTCACCACCATGCCGTTGATGCTCTCATTCGTGTTGGTGTCGGTGTCGTGAAGTTGCTTCGTCAAGATGGTCTCCTTGCGGGCAAACTTCTGGAACACCTCACGGACAGCTGCGTAGTACCCAGGCGGCTGGTCGCAGGAAAGGAACTTACCATGGGGCAAGTGAATCTTCCAATCCGGCTTGCAAGACTCCACGCCGCACCAAGGGTGGAAAGAGCCATCGGAACGAGGAGCACGATAACGTCGGCATGAGGCATGCGTGGGGTCGATATTAAAGGCGTGGTCCACGATGTTCAACAAAGCACCACTGATCCACTCGGCCTTCTCATCCTCGGACTTGAACCCAGGGATATCCTCGATCACCGCCACGGACTTGACCACGTAACGATAAAGCTTGTTGAAGTAATCGATGACCGTCTTGGAAAGTGTACCACCACTCCATTTCTTCTCCTTCCGCAACTCCTCCAAGGCCTCAGTGTACAGGAGCTTCTGCAAGTGGTTGGGGTCGGACAACTTCTCCACAGGTTGCAGCTCACGAGGAACTTCACCAAGAGGGTCGTTGATGGCCGCGATCATGTTGGAGTCCTCGTCGGCCGTGAACTTGGCGACACGCATAGCGGGGATGTCATCCGACTTGTACGCTCCGATGGACTTGACACATGATACAGCTCCTGCTGCTTCCATGGCTTTCGATGCACCACGCCAGTCCGGGTTGGACTCACAGTTAATGCCTCGACAACCTCTCCAGCAGTCGTGTACAGGGGGAGGCGGGCGGTGGCCTTCAGCATCAAGAGGTTTCTTCTCGGCACGCTCGCAAGTAGAACACATTTTGTCAAAGATTGAGGTAGATATGATCTTTTTAGATAATGCGCCCACAAACATAAACATGCCGCAGAAGCTGGCATAAGAGCGACCAGAGCCATGATTCGGCCATGCACAGTCTCCAGTAGTAGATAGTTGAATGACACCATCCAGAATATCACCATTCTCCTTGGTGACAATGGCTTCCTCCTTCAAAGCCGTCTCACAGGATGCTACAGCCATGTCATGGACCTCCTTCCCCACACGTTTCTGGAGGGCAGCGTGACGGCTCCGATGCAAGTGGTAGTCAACACCCATAGTGGTGAAGAACTTCTCGACCTTAGCTGGTGATAACCCAGCATTCTGCTCAGCAAGTACGTGCAACATGTTCGCTTCGAACGTTTTGTTGTCACTTATCCTTCTCGATGTTGGAAGGGTGACACGTTCGCAACACACACTGCACTGCAAGTGTATGTTGCTGGCGAGGCCACTAACATTGATGTTGGCCTCACCGTCGACAACAGTTGGAACCAGTCTTCCTGGTATATGCAAGTGCAAGAAGGATTCAATATAATATTGCATAAACAAGCCAGGGAAGATATCTTCCTGGGATTGGCCGGCCGGGCCGTGTCACAAAGACAAGACAAGACAAAGACAAGACAAAGACAAAGACAAAGACAACACAGCACAGCACAACATATGCATATTATGCATTGCATAACACAGCACAATACTTGCACATGCATAGCACAGCACAATAATTGCGCATGCATAGCACAGCACAACCATGGCCGTTGCATATGCATAACACAACATAGTACAACATATGCATTTGCATATGCATAGCATAGCACAACACAGCACGACACCGCTTTTACATCTGCATAGCATAGCATTTGCATCTCCATAGCACAATGCATCATATGCTCATCGCATCATAGCACAGCATAGCATTTGCATATGCATAGCACAACACAGCAATGACCGTTGCATATGATTCTGTGCGTGGCAGTGAGGGAGGGGCTGCAGTCTCAGCGAGATATACCCGTGCTAAGCTCAGGTTGAACTCCTAACAGCCCCGTCTCGGGCGCACACTCGGCTAGGCACTGCGCAGTCGAGTGAGCGCCCGAGACTCCGCGGCATGCAACGTGTGCCGCACATCGTGCAATTACGGCAGACCCATCATCATGCTTCCGCTGCACGCCTATCATGCAACCATGTTTGCCCAGCATGCAACCGCTGCACGCCCATCATGCAACCATGCTTGCCCATCATGCGAACCATGTTTGCCCATCATGCAACCATGTTTGCCCATCATGCGACCTCTAGCCGCCCATCACGCAACCAGAGACAGCCCAACAACTATCCAAGTTCGCCCATCATGCAACCAGTGCCAGCCCAACATTCAACCGCTGCTAGCCCGGCATGCAACCGCTGCCCGCCCATCATGCAACCGCCGCACACCCAAAGTACAACCATGTTTACCGAGTATGCAACTGCCGCCCAAGATGCAACCATGTTTGCCCAAAGATGCAACCGCTTCCATCCCAAAGATGCAACCGCCGCCCGCCCATCATGCAACCATGTTTGCGCAAAGATGCAATCCAATCGCTGCACACCCAGCATGCAACCGTTGCGCAACCAACATGCAACCAAGTTTGCCCAGGCTGCAACCGCTGCACAACCAGCATGCAACCGCTGCCCGCCCATCATGCAACCATGTTCGCCTGGTATGCAACCGTCGCCCAAAGATGTGCAACCGTCGCCAAAGATGCATTTGCGGCATACACATCATGTTTGCGCAGCCTGCAACCGCTGCTAGCCCAACATGCAACCGCTGCCCGCCCATCATGCAAGCGTTGCACAACCAGTATGCAACTGCGGCATACCCATCATGCAACCATGCTTGCCCAAGATGCAACCGTCGCCAGATGCAACAGTTGCTAGCCCAGCGATCAACCGCTGCCCGCCCATCAAGCAACCATGTTTGCCCGGTATGCAACCGCTGCCCAGCATGCAACCGCTGCCCAGCATGCAATTGCGGCATACCCATCATGCAACCGCTACATGCGCAGCATGCAACCATGTTTGCCCAGCATGCAACCGCTGCCCGCCCATCATGCAACCGTTGCGCAACCAACATGCAACCAAGTTTGCCCAGGCTGCAACCGCTGCACAACCAGCATGCAACCGCTGCCCAGCATGCAACCGCTGCTAGCCCAGCGATCGACCGCTGCCCGCCCATCAAGCAACCATGTCAAGGTACGGCTTACGCGGAGGCGATTTGAGACAAAAGTGTCAGAGCTCAAAATCGCGAGATACAGGCGATTAAAGTTTTAGGTTGTGGCTTAGGGCAGAATTGGGGTCGCGACGAATCCACGCGACACAACCATCCTATGGCCAAATCCAATATCTCATGATCCCCTATCGCGACAGTGCCCTGAGACGACCCAAACTCGAGAATTCCAGCATGGACACATGTTACAGTCCGATCAAAAGAATTGCACGACGGCTGAAATTGGTCCAGGAAACAGCAAATATTAAATATGAGCTATCTGAAGCAAAATATTCCTACCGGATCCATCTTCCATCCCTACTATTGGCGAGTAGGGGTCTGAAATATCAGACGTCCGACATGTCTGTCGATGTGGCGCAATAAACTGCCGTTTTTTACTATTAGTCTAATGCTCTATAATTTGATCCATCTTGACCGTAAACAAAAATTATTATAATGTTTGATTCAATCCTGTGTACAGTAATAAAGCGATCGCGGGTGGCGTACGCTGCATTTGGTATGGAATGGCATTTATACAAAGCTTTTGGGTCAAGTAAGATTGCGAGAGTGAGAGACGCTAACCTTCTTAACCTGGACAGCGCCCCGTAAGTTACTCTCCAGCGGCTGTTGTTTTCGGTATACTCGCGTATACCAAACACAGCATAACTTTGCATATGAGTTCTAATACGTGTTAGAAACAACATATTTTTTGCGCGAGCAAGATCCGTGCAGTAATCAGGATGCTGAACGGTTCTTGTGAGGGTAGGGGGGGGTAATGGGCGTGGGTCGAGCCAGCCATCTCGACTCACGCCCAGCAGAGACGCATACAGCACTGCACAACATGTCACATATATCACATACGCATATGCAACATATTTTGAGCAGCTCACAGTGCGCCGTTACCTCTAGCGGAAACGCGGATGGCAACCGCGTCCACATTTCCGCTAGGATTTATTCCATCCGCGCTCTCGCCTGCAAGCGAGTATGCGCATGGGATGAGCAGGGAACATATCAACCCCCTATGGCCGGTCTGTGGCCGTACGATGAGGGCTGTGGCCGAGGTTTGGCCGAGTGTGCTTTTGCTTGTTGGCCGAAACGAATTATGTAGAATTTTGAAAATTCCCCCGAAAATTTGCGGTTTTTATGATATTGCCATACATAAAGTTAAAATTTTACGCCTGCGGCGGGCAATTTTGGATTTTGGCCGGGATGGCCGAAATTTGGCCGATGGAAATTTTGAGTGTTGGCCGTACGACATAAATGTTTGATATGTTCCCTGTGCTAGGAGGCAAGCACAAGAGCAAGAAAAACGGCTAAGTACAAAACGCAAGAGTACTCAGTACGGAGTACAGTAGGACCGATCAGAATGATGTTGATGTGAGGTGCCTAGCCTGTTGTACGGAGTACTTACACTTAGGTAATTTTTTCCTGCTTTCGTTGTGCTCTCATAAAGGTCGGTTAAAGGCGTCACGACGGATTCACGAAGGCGCAACGAAGGCGCAACGAAGGCTAAATAAAGGTACGACAAAGGCACAACAAAGGCTCAACGAAGGCTTAACGAGGGCAGTTTTTTTAGGGTTTAAGGAAGGCTCATTCACCACAGCTGCAAACGAAGGTTTAATAAAGGCTAAACGAAGGCCTGACGAGGGCAGTTTTTTTAGGGTTTAAGGTAGGCTCATACATTACAGCTGCAAACGAAGGTTGAATATAGGCATGATAAAGGCATAACGAGGGCAGTTTTTTTAGGGTTTAAGGAAGGCTCATCAAACACAGATGCAAACGAAGGTTTAATAAAGGCACAACGAAGGCGTAACGAGGGCAGTTTTTTTAGGGTTGAAGGAAGGCTCATCCACCATAGCTGCAAACGAAGGTTTAATAAAGGCTCAACAAAGGCGTAACGAGGGCAGTTTTTTTAGGGTTTAAGAAAGGCTCATCCACCACAGCTGCAAACTAAGGTTTAATAAAGGCACGATAAAGGCATAACAAAGGCATTATTATAAAAATTTACCAATGTATTACAATGATGCGCCAGTCGCGCATTCCTTGCATTGCCATTTGGTGCCATCTATCTTGCTTTCGGTCCTTCGACCACCCGGCGGGAAGCATGCAGGGTGACAATATTTGTAGCATGATCTACAATCAATCAACCTTGCGGAAACCTTCTTGCACACCTGCACATAACACTTTCATCTAAGTATATAATAGATGCAACACTTAGGTAATTTTTTAATCCGAGGAAAATTTAATAATCCGAGATCTATGCACTTAATCTAAGTGCATAGACTCTCTCTAACCTTCTATGACGCACTCTAAGCATTGCCAAAATGTGCCGTCGTAACAATTTTTGCTTCCGCGGGGGAAGCATGCAGGGTGACAGTATTTGTAGCATGTTTTGCACTCCGTCATACGGGCGCTAGTCTTTTGGCACACCTGCACACAACGAACGTACTAAGAGCAAGGAAACATGCAGATATGATATGCAGAAGGAAGGCGCAATAAAGGCTGAAGGAAGGCCCATCGAAGGCCAAACGAATGCTTTGTATGCAGAAGGAAGGGGCACTGAAGGCTAAACGAAGGCTTTGCTTGCAGAAGGAAGGCAAAATGAAGGCAAAATGAAGCCTAACCAAAGGCTTTGCCTGCAGAAGGAAGGTACAATGAAGGCCTAACGAAGGCAAAATGAAGGCAAAATGAAGCCTAACCAAAGGCTTTGCCTGCAGAATGAAGGCACAATGAAGGTCTAACGAAGGCACAATGAAGG
>LGRX02026641.1:0-69710 GCA_001247695.2 Cymbomonas tetramitiformis | reverse complement strand
GGCTTATGGACACGGGCATGAAGCAAAACCAGAAGCAGCAGCAGCAGCCCCAGCAGCCCCAGCAGCCCCAGCAGCAACAGAAGCAGCAGCAGAAGCAACACTAGCCCAAGCAACAGCAGGATTGATCGCATCAGCAGCAGCAGCAGCAGCAGCAGCAGCAGCACACACAGAGGAGTCTGACAGCGAGACCGTCAGCCAGAACTTGCTGGGAGGAAAGGCGGTGGATGAGAAGGAAACGCCATCGCCAGGTGAGGACGACCTGTGCAATATCCGTGTGTTAATGCCCGAAGGATGGGGGAGGGACATGGAAACGGAAGGGTTTTGCGTGGCACGGGTTGAGGGCGTCGAAGTTTCCCCTCAGGAGCACGATGGATGCGTGACCGGGGAGTGGTTGAATAACTTCGCCGACCTGAATTCAGAGGACCGGGATGCACGCTACGACAGTAGTAGGTGGATAGGAGACGTGGATCGGAGGTGTTTTCTGGGGAGGATGATTGCGGAGGTAGGGAGGCAGGTCATTGCAAACCCAGGGTGGAAGCGCACGACCGTGCGACCGGACGTACTTCGCAAGGGGAAAGGTGGGATGTCTGCGTTGCTGACGCTGCCCGGGGCTGATCTGCAGAGCCCGCATTTAGACGGCACAGAACTATCCCTTATTTTTTGCTTCACTCCAGGGTACCCTGTGGGGATATTTCCGGGTTCTCACATGCGGTGTGGTGCAACGGAGTCCCTTTTTGTAGGGCAGGCATATGAGGTATTAATGTTCCGGCGTGGGGTTTCCACTTTGGGGAAGCCTACCCTGGCTGTTCCTGGCCGACGATTCCGTCGAACGCCGTAAAGCTGGGGCCGAACGTCCGTCGGGGGGCACATTCGTACGTGGATAGGTCATCGGATGTGCCCGTGGACAACCTGACAGAGTTTACGGTGGAGTACGCAGCTCGCCGGCGAAGCAGGCGCTTGGAAGGCGAGGAGGTTGCCAACCTCTTGGGCGTGGACTACAACGTCATCTTCGACGGGGGCCTCGCAATGTTGGGCTCCGAAGTGGTCATCCTCCAGTCTTCGGTCACGGAGGAGAAGGTGGAGGTCGGCGTGATGGAGACGGGCGCCCTCAAGACGGTGCCCAGGGCGGAGCTGCAGCCGGTGACGAAAGCGGGCATTCCCATGAAGGGGAATTTCGTCACCCGGTTTTACGGGCCGAAGAGCGGCCTTATGGACACGGGCATCAAGCTGCAGGTCTTCGGGGGGCGGACGTGCTGTACCCCGACAAGACATCGGGCCTGGTCTGCACGGGAATGCCCGTGCTCCTGAAAGCGGACTACGAAAACCTGCCCATGGCGCACGGTGGGGTGCTGCGCCTGGGGTATGTGCTGCGCACCAACGGCGGCCAGACGCAGGGCCTGGTGTTCCTGCATAAAAGCTCGGGGTTTGAGGGGTGGGACTTCCAGGTGCTGCAGTTGCCATTGGGACGTGGATCGGAGGCACTGCTGGTGAGGGACGAGAAGTTCATGGCCCTTCACCCCCACGGCAGCAGCAGCAGCAGCAGAAGCTCCCAGGGACGTCAGATTGCCTTGACGCAGGCT
This sequence comes from Cymbomonas tetramitiformis, assembly GCA_001247695.2. Lineage (NCBI taxonomy): Eukaryota > Viridiplantae > Chlorophyta > Pyramimonadophyceae > Pyramimonadales > Pyramimonadaceae > Cymbomonas > Cymbomonas tetramitiformis. The sequence continues at coordinate 68,130 of LGRX02026641.1, read as the reverse complement.
GACCTGGAGAAGGAAAAGCGCAGCTTGATGGCGTTCCGGTACGCCTTTTCTCAGGCAATGGGCGTGATCATTCAGCGGACGCGGGATGCGGCCAAGATGACCGTGGCGCAGATCAGCCGCGAGGGGGCTGGCGGTGGGGGAAAAGGTGGGACGCTGACCACCAAGACCCTGCAAAGGGGTATGTCCAGGGAGGTGATCACCTTCAAGTGGTCAGGCAACCAGGAAGACGGATGCAACTTCCCGAAGCCTGAGGAGCAGAAGGCCAAGAGCGCGCAGAAGACAAGGGCGAAGAGCGTGAGCGGCCACAAGCGGCAGCGGGAGGAGAAGGTCGCGGCGGAGGAGGAAAAGGCGAAGCAGGCGAAATTGTTGGAGGATGCGGAGAAGATCAAGTACGCCGAGAAGCTCCGCCTGATCGAGCTGAAGGCGAAGCATGCGGAGGAGAAGGCGCGGAGTTTGGAGAGGGCGATCGGGGGAGCCACTCCAGCTGGGGGGACCACGGAGGAGCAGGTGAAGCGGGCCGTGCTCTTGAAGGAGAAGGAGCTCCGGGCGGAGTTGGCGGAGGCCGAGCGGCAAAAGGAGGCGAAGGTGTGCGAGGAGCTTCGCCGTCAGTTGGAGCAGCAGGGGAAGGAGCGGCTCCAACTGACGGCCGAGTCCGCGGAGGAGCGAGGCCGGCGGTTGGCGGCTGAGCATTTCACCGCGCTGCTGGGGGAGAAGGACGAGAGACACACGTCCGACCTCAAGCAGGCGTTCGCCTGCAACGCCGACCTGGCGAAGGAACAGCTGAGCAGACAGGGCGCCCATATGGCGCTCATGTTCAACATGTATTCGCAGTTCACCAGCCTGGCGGCCGGTCGGTCGGGCCAAGGGGAGAACCCCGCCGCCCACGAAGGGATGGTGGCGTGTACCCAGCACCTGCTGAGCAACACGGAGCAGGGAGGCCAAAAAGGGAAGCTCAAGGAGCTCATGGCTCCCCCGGCGGTCCCCGGGAAAAGGACCCCGGAAAAGCCACCGCAGAAAAGGATGCGCGGAGACGAGCTCCGCGCATTTTTATCGGCTTGCCAGAAGGCTGCAAAACAACTCGCAGCCGATCTGAAGAGCGAGAACGACGATACGGTGGCGGCTGCGGAGATCGAGCTCAACATCCACAAGGAGATCGTCTCGGGGGATGTTGATGCCGAAGAAGGCGAGGAGGGCAAGTCCGAGAAGATCCTCGAGCTTTTCCACTCGATGGCGGGGAAGTAGTTGCTATTTAGTTTTGCTATTGTTTACTACTTGACAGTACACTTCAAAATAAGTGCATCCCACAAGCATTTGTTGCTGACTTGTTTGCCACAAGCATCCGTTCTTGACTTGTTTCCCATGCATGCACAGCTCATGATCATGTTTAGTATCATTTCATAAGCATATAACAAACTATAACTCAAACCACTCCGAACTTGCTATCTGTTTCGCACGATCACGGGTTAGTCGGGTACATACGTAAGGAAACCCTATCCAATTCAAGCGACACACGGCCGTACGGGGCACCCGGCGATGAACCAACGACATTCCGGTCACTCATGATCATTTTGGAAGCATTTCATAAGCATATAACAAACTATAACTCAAACCACTCCGAACTTGCTATCTGTTTCGCACTATCACGGGTTAGTCGGGTACATACGTAAGGAAACCCTATCCAATTCAAGCGACACACGGCCGTACGGGGCACCCGGCGATGAACCAACGACATTCCGGTCACTCATGATCATTTTGGAAGCATTTCATAAGCATATAACAAACTATAACTCAAACCACTCCGAACTTGCTATCTGTTTCGCACTATCACGGGTTAGTCGGGTACATACGTAAGGAAACCCTATCCAATTCAAGCGACACACGGCCGTACGGGGCACCCGGCGATGAACCAACGACATTCCGGTCACTCATGATCATTTTGGAAGCATTTCATAAGCATATAACAAACTATAACTCAAACCACTCCGAACTTGCTATCTGTTTCGCACTATCACGGGTTAGTCGGGTACATACGTAAGGAAACCCTATCCAATTCAAGCGACACACGGCCGTACGGGGCACCCGGCGATGAACCAACGACATTCCGGTCACTCATGATCATTTTGGAAGCATTTCAAACCAAAAACAAAAAAAAAAAAATTGGAAGGAGTGGCGTCTTCCAATTTCGAGCGATCGTCGTTTTTTGGTGCCACTCATCCGCACCAGTCTTCTTCGAATTGAATTGTTTCACCTGTCGAAAACGATATATACATGTTAGATATACATGGGGAATCTAAAAAGGTAACTTGGAAAATGCTGAGAACCTAAAACATTAACTGGACGACACTTAGTGTCCAGAAGGCACACTAACATATCACTAACGGGACACTAACGTTAAAGCATGCATATGTTTCTCACCTTGATGGACAAAAACTCCGGAGGGAGTTTAATGTCGGACCGTCCCGGGCCGTGGACGGTTTCAGCGTGCAGTTCGCAGGCTGATATCGTCCCGGACAGGAGGGGCACGGTCTTTTTCAACGTCAACGGGGGGCTCGACGTGAAATAGTCCTTTGGATCGAGGATTCCGGACTGGATAAGTGCTTCATCGGAATCCGTCGGTCGGGCGTAGAGGTACACCTCTTTACCGACAGGGTACCGCTTTGCCAGGTCCGACTGATCAGCAGCGTCCTCCTCTTCTTGAGCGGTGGCCTTCCCCTTTGAAGGGGACGCCACCGCATTCGCCTTCCTGGGGGATTTCTTCGGAGGGGCATCCACCTCGGGCGCTCTACCCTTGCCCTTTCCCTTGTCGCTGGTCCCTTGGAGGCGGCTTCTGCCTCCTCCTCCTCCTCCTCCTCCTCCTCCTCGGACTCTTCCTGGAGCTCCCAAGCCTCGAAGCAGTACTCATCTGCGAAAAACCCCTCGCCGGGAATTCTGTTAGTAGCCGTATAGTGTACTAATAGTGTACTATGACTACGGGTTAGTGTATTGTTAATATACGGACAGGATAGTGCAAAAAAAGCGCCTTAAAGAAAAGGCGCAGTGCATAAAAAGGGCCATAACGTACTTATTGCGTCCCTTAACTCTTCTTTAACCTCCGCAGCGGTGGAAGGAGGCTCCGCCAGCGTGATCCCTGCCGCCTCCAATGCCTCCTTCTTGGCCTTGTCGTTGTTCGCGGAGATTTTCAGGCCCTTCGCTTCCTTCAATCCCGAATATGGGTGGGCGTTGGAAGTGCTAAGCACCCACTCCTTACCCTGCTTATTCCACTTCCCATAGCGATAAACGTTTTTGAAATTCCCAACATCGGCCCGCACGCGCGCCCTGATGAAAGGCACAATCGTGCTGTCCTTCCTGATATCGTAGCCCGCTTCCGCTGCGACCTCCTTCACTAAGCGGTTGTAAGCCTCGTGTTGCTCCGATGTCTTGAGGATAGGACACCACTTCTCCTCCTTGGCCGACTTGACTACAAAAAGAACACGCACCCACGCACAACACAAGACGATTAAACGGTATTTTTTACGCTAGAAATCCGCGCGCTCAATTTCTGTAGGAGGCAGTACCAAACCTTCTACTTGACAGTGACTGTGAAACTACTGGTGGATCATATATAGTGCAGGGTTCTATATTATGCACTATATAAGACTAATCAAGCTATGTCGATTCTTAGGAACTATGTCCAGACTCATTGCATACATTTGCAGTAAGAATTAGGTATTATATTGACTTTTGCCATGCGGCTGTTTTTACTCTAGAAATCTCAACTGTTTCTTTGGCCTTGGCCATTACTTATTCACTCAACTCACGCTTTGCTGGTGATTGGTTTGGTGTACAAAAAACATGCTAACGACGTGCTAACTAAAGCACATTCCCGTTCAGTTAGCGTAACGTTAGTGCCCTAAGGTCTTCCGTTAGCGTACCAACAATGCAACATTCCCCAAAAGATTCCTTCTGATAAATTCACACTAACAACGCGACTGTCACATAGTAGGAGGGTGGGGTGGGGTGGGGTGTGCGTGTGGGGCAGAAATGCTATTTGTGCAATGAACAATAAACGTCAAGGTGAACATTTTGCGACTCTTCGTGCACAAGCCTCTCGCCCGGATCCACCTTCGCCCGAGCCCACGCCCCAACGTGCACCCACACCGACTCCCGGCCGGCGTGGGATTCTTCTACAACAAGGAGCGCCGGTGTCCTCACGTGTACCCGACCCACCACTAGCCCGCAGAGCCATTCGTAACCCCGCACCCCACGCACTTGTTTCTCCACCACCACCTCGTCAACCCGTTCCCGAAGGTTTCCGGTTGGGTCAAGAATATGAGGGGGGCACAAAGAAGCTTCGAGTATCCGAGTGGGCGGCAACCACGGTGGCGACGATATATGACGGGTGAGTCATGCCTTTATCCCTATACCTGATATGCATGTAATCAAACCAGTTAATTCAACACGGTAGTGCCCTATGTGGTTACGTTAGTGTACACTTAGTGCGGTATTAGATAACTAATGGTACATTAACATGGCAGGAACTGTCCACTAGACACAGCCCGTGCCCTCTGCCACGCACGTGCTTGTGTGCTGGAGGCGAAGAAGTGGCGGTACGTCGGCATGGTACAGATCTTCACGTGTTGTCACGAGAAAGACGTACCGACCTGCATGACTCCCCGGGACTTCCATGCTTGCGTAGTAGTAGACATGCAAACAATTCAACGGCGTTACCCATCGTGGTTGCCGATTCCACCCATTTTGAAGACCGAGCGGGGCAAGATCATGTATGGTGGCACCGTGTTCTACATAATAGTACCTGAAGATGGTGTGCAAAGTTGCCTCCTATCTATTGCCAACGAAATGATGAACATCGTCGCCAACCAGCGCAGGTACGGTTCCTCAAGCACCTTAGTGCGTAGTTAGTGCGTGATTAGCATGTTAATCCTACCATATCAGTAACCTAAAAACGAGATATCTGCAGGCCCGCGGAGGTCATTGTCGACCATGGTGATCTAATGACACCATTGCCGCCTCCCATGGATCTCGCGAGATCCAAAAGCCAGGAGGAGTCGAGTGTCCAGGAAGATATCGAACTCCTCCTCCTCCTCGACGACGTTGGTCTAGCGAGGTGAGTGAGCCCTCTTCTCTATCTGGAACTTAGTGTATGGTTAGTGTGGTATTAGTACACCTTAACCACCCATAAATAACGGGCTGGGCACTCAGTGTGTGCAATTTTTCCCGCAGGCAACACACCGTGACCATCGACAGCTGGTTTCCGATCAGTCGGAAAGGTATTCCAGATGGTAGTGGGCGCACGAAAACGACGGTGCTGTCGATTCGCGAGTTCTTGCACCATGTGGACACCGTTAGCAATAACGACGCGGCAATCTGGAGCCTCCTTCCGGATCTATTGGACTTATTAGCCGACAAACCCTCGACCATCACCTTTGCCGACCAGCGGTGGGAATTGCTACCTCCAGTGGGTGTAAACCTGAAAAATATTCGTCGGGACATTTGCAAGTTGGCCCTCGGCCTTGGAGAGGCGAGCCCTGCGGGGTGAGAGGCCCTTTCCCCGAGTCCTAATGCGTGGTTAGTGTGGCATTAGAGGCTTAACCGCCATCTAACCGCATGCTAACACCGACAGGCCCGACGAGCCCCACCGCGGAACCTCGCCGTCCCCGCCCCCCGAGCTGGGCATGCCCGTCGACGCGTCGAGTGCGAACTCCATGGACTTCGCGAGCTCCGACCAGCAGCAGCCGCCGGATGACAGCCAACCCGCGGTCGCCACCCTCGGCCTTGGAGAGGCGAGCCCTGCGGGGTGAGAGGCCCTTTCCCCGAGTCCTAATGCGTGGTTAGTGTGGCTCGCATTAGAGGCTTAACCGCCATCTAACCGCATGCTAACACCGACAGGCCCGACGAGCCCCACCGCGGAACCTCGCCGTCCCCGCCCCCCGAGCTGGGCATGCCCGTCGACGCGTCGAGTGCGAACTCCATGGACTTCGCGAGCTCCGAACAGCAGCAGCCGCCGGATGAAATCCGACCCGCAGTCGCCACCCTCGGCCTTGGAGAGGCGAGCCCTGCGGGGTGAGGGGCCCTTTCCCCGAGTCCTAATGCGTGGTTAGTGTGGCTCGCATTAGAGGCTTAACCGCCATCTAACCGCATGCTAACACTGACAGGTCAATGTCTTCCGAGGAGTGTGACGAACGCCTCACATGTCGCGAGAGAGAATGGCAGATTCGCGACGAAGCACATGCCATGGAAACTCGAAAAGGACAAGGCAGGAGAGATGGCATGGTATTATGTGACTGTGGGATATGCTATGGCGTAACCGCAAATTGGGTCAATCGAACCACCCGATGGCGACACCGAAAACAATTCACAAAGGTTGCCCCCGGGGAGCGGTATTGGGATGCGGTACCAATCTCTCTACCTGATGGTCGCCCAGCCGTGGAATCGGACGACGACGCGGAACTCGTGGAAGACCGGGGACTTGGTCAAGCCAGGTGTGCATATGATTTTGCCGCTAGCTGCTTTGAGTCTAGTTAGTGTGCTGTTAGGCTATATATAGCAATCAAACAGTACCTTATTATGTATGCAGCTCCGTGAACGTTGCACACGAAGATCATGTGACGGCGCGAAGACGTGACCAGGAGGCCGGCGACGCCTCAGATGCTTTAGATCTCGACGATGAAGACCGGTCATACTCGACGTGCATTTCGGGTTTGGATTCGGACTCGAGATTCTCCTACGAGTCATGTGGAAGTATCCTAAGGGCGAAGAGTCGGTAGACACTTGTCCCGATTTGTTCTCCGACAATGACGCCGGATCCATGATGGAAGACATCGAGGACTGGTGGAATGCAGACGATCCAGCCAAGCAAGACGTACATGCGGCCACAAAGAGCCTCATTGACACAATGATGTCTTTAAGTGCAGCAATTGCGAGCTCTCAAAACGCGTTAGGACATGTTTTAGACACCCTTAGCCTGTTAAAGATAAACTATGTGTGTTCACATACACTATCAAACATAGGTCCACATTCTCAAAGTTCTTCGATGGAATGCATGGGCGTTCTACACAGGCGCCCGCGGAAGACCACGACGCAGTCCCACCCCCCGTCAACACGTTGGACCTCCTTGTCGATTTGCTTGAATGGAATAGTGAGGGCAAGATGTCGCAAGACTCTCTCACCAAGCTCTTCTCCATTATGAACAAGCACTTTGGGGAGCTACTCCATAGCTTTCCAAGTAGCTTCCAAGCTGCATGGAAAAACTTCGAAGCCTTCGACGCCCCCCCCAACAGAGTGGACTTGTGTGTGAATGGGTGTGTGTTCTTCGAGGGGGCGCATGCTAACGATGCCGTGTGCCCAAAGTGTAAGGAGGCCCGGTGGGAGGCGTATGGCGAGACGGGAGAGGTGGACGAGGGCAAGGGTCGGCGAGCGCGATCACAATTCTTTTGGTGGTCTATCGCAGATATACTCCGACGTGTGTACGCCAACCCACAAACGGCGGAGTTGATGCGCGCTCACTCGCGGCATACACCACCAGAAGACGGGTCATTCCGCACCATCTGGGGTAAGCAACATGCTATTAATATGTCGTTAGTATGTTGTTAACGTGTGTGTTGTGTGTTATGCACAGACTAAGCGTGTACTAACCGACGTGGATGCATATGTTTTGTCGATTGCGTTAGGATGTCTCGTTAGTATGTTGTTAGGAAATAAATGGTGTGTACTATGTACACTAAACGCGCCCTACTGATGTGTATTCCTGCGTGTTTTCGATTGTGCTCAGACGCGGAGGAATGGCAAGATCGCAAAAACGTGCGACACAAGGACTTTTTCGAGGAGGCCAGGAACATACTACTCATATTCAGCGCCGATGGGGCGGCGGTGTGGCAAAACAAGGCAGGGGTATTTCCAATGTACTTCCAAATCTTGAACCTACCCCCCGAAATCCGCACCAAGTACGAGTACATGGAGCTCTATGGGCTGATCGCCGGTCAACACCCAGCCAACTGTCAGTTACTTTATGGTAAAATGGTGGACGAACTGATCACCTTGTGGGATGAAGGCTTCATGTGTTGGGATTCCTACGAGGACGAGCACGTGCGATTGAGGGCCATGCTCTATGCTATACTCATGGACTACAAAGGAGCGGTGGAAGCGGCCAGCGTCATGGACGTCGGTGCGTATGCGGGATGCATGAAGTGCAAAATTTGGGGGACTTATTCAACAGCCATGAGAAAGATGTTGTATTTGTTCAGCAAGCAGACACCGCCAGGTAAGAACGAACGAATGCCCTGTAATGATATGAGTATAGAACACTAAGTTAACCCTATGCGTGTGTAAAGCATGTATTAACGCCAGTTTGGGTTCATGTTTGCATATTCAGTGTTCTTATGTTTCTTTCACAGGTCCACCTGAGTTGCGCAAGGACGAGGAGTACAAGAGGCAGGCTCGAACCCACGAAAATCTTCGAGATAGTGGAGACCCGGATCTTTCAGGAGACCACTTGCAAGAGAGCATGCGACGGACTGGCGTCAAGTGTTTTAGCGAGTTCGCGCGATTGGGGTACTTCGATATCGTGCGGGACTTTTTGCTAGATGGCATGCATGATATCATGAACCTCGTCAACCGAATTGTTACTAGCTTGCTCGGTCTTGACTTCACGGATGCAATGCGTCAGCACGCGAAAGACGACGGTGCCCACCCCACGTGGCACGCGACGACTAAAGTGAAGAATGCAAAAGGTATGTGATTTTGTACTTAGAGTGTATTTAGGAGGGACTTATCACGTTAAGACCATACTAAGAACACTTTAAATTACAAGAGGGGATGAACTGCTCTGCAGGTGAGATGGTGGAGATGTACAAGATGACGCACGGTCCTTTCGCGATCCCGCCACGCCCAAACAAGGCGTCAGCAACCTTGCGTTCGCTGGAGACCGCTCGTAAATGGATGGGCGTTATGAGGCCGACGAAAAGTTGGGGACACGCAAGGGCACAAACGAGTGTTGCGAACCACCGGCGACAAGAAAGCCGCCAAGCATATTCAAGCCCATGATGCCTTCAAGCTCATACAAAACTCAACAATGTCGACACTCAGCGCTTGGCCACGGGATGATGGACATCCAAGAAATGACTTGGCAAAGCTGGTGGGCAGGATGACCTTGATCGTGCGCGAGCTCACGACCGAACAAGTGAAACCTGAGGTAAACAATAACATGAGTTTAGTGTGTGTTTAGTACACAATTGCCAACTTAAGTACGTACTAAAGAACCGATTTGTGTTTGTAGCAGGACATGGAGTTGCTGGCAAACGAAATTGGGCTGTTTTTTCAAGACTTGGAGTCCAGCGGTGCGGCGTATGCGTGGTCTGTGATCACCACTCACATGTTTTCTCACATGGTCGAGCAACTTCAAAGGTATGGCCCAATGCGGGAGGTATGGATGTACGCCTTGGAGTCCTTTAATGGTTTCCTCAAAAGGATCGCGAAGAACAACGCCTTCCCCGTGCAAAACATCATGTTCAACGTGAAGCGGTCAAAGGTTTTGCGTGTTGTGCGCGGGCTGATGCTCCACTTGAAGCGGGCGGGCAACACTCCGCGCCCGGTGGCTCCGATTACGATGGGGCGTCGTCCGGGTATTCGCGTCGATGTTTCGTCCCAGGGAAAACGTGTTGTCCTAAAAGACGACGACATCAAGGACTTGAGGGTTTGGATGCAGACTGCAATTCCTGCTTATGCGGTGCTCAGGGAGAAATGGGAAAGATATGTGAATGAGGCGCGCAGGTGCGTGGAGTAGACACGCCCACACAGTACGTGCTTATTGATTTAGTATACCGTTAAGGTACACAAAATGCATAAAGGGTGTCTTAGGGTACCCTTTAGAGCACTAACAACGTTATTTCTTGTGGATGCACAGCTGGAACCGCAAGGTTCGAAGTATTCCCAAGACACGCAGGCTTTAGGAAAACCCGAACACATTGACGAGCCATTTTTTGGAGCGTACACAGATCCCACAGTATGGCTGGGTCGAAAGTTCACGGAGTACGAGTCGTTGCTCATGGTCGGGCCGAACCCGGTTTGCCGAAGCTTTTCCTACGTGACCATCGGTGATGGCTTTTATCGCACTGCTGGGAGTGATCGCAACAAGAGCACCTTACATAGTTATTTCCGGACTTTCTTCATTAATGAGCAGTTGGATAAAGATGGAAGGGTGATCCTGAACAAGAAGGGTTTGCCTAAAACCAAGGAAGTTGACAGGTGCGTCCTCCCAAATCGGAATAGTATGCGGTTAGTGTATAAACCATACCACTTAATGTACCACGTTCGACCTATCTACAGGCATGAAACATGCTGCTGGCTGGGAGTGATCGCGATAATATCAACATATACAGCTACTTTCGGGCTTTCTTCGTGAACGAATGTGTGGGTGAAGGTGGAAAGGTGATCCTGAAACAAAAATGGTGTGACGAAGCCACCGGGTATGTGAGTGCTTACCGAATAAAGATAGTTAGTCTGCGGATAGCGCATAAAGTTCTGTACTTAATGCACTATGTCCCAACTAATTGCGTATCAAACATGGTGGCGGTATGCAGGCACGGCCGCATTACAAACATTCTGCGGGTGGAGATCGCGGGACGGCTGTACATCTTATTGAGAGTCAACTGGCTGGCAAAGCCAACCGAACAACAAATCAAGGCCTACCGTCAGAGGAACTCGATTCTCGGGCCGGACGATGTGACTAAGACGGTGTACACCTTCAACCCGCACCGTGACCCAGCGGCTTTCGAGAAGAAAACCGAGCCTTTCATCTTAGCCAACAAAGTTGAACAGCAGGTCGTCGTTATACCACATCCGTGCACGGAGACCGCGGTCATTCTTGATCCCACGGCTGACTTTTTTGAATGCCTAAAGCCATCACTTGACTCTGACGACAACTAAGATGTCAACGAGGACTGAACTGATGTTTCGATCGACGGGATTCTAGGCCGTGGACGGTCCCTCGGCATATTGCGTTGTGTGATTTCGTGGAACACACAGCATGTGCAGTGGTTGCGTACTTTACGCGCATATACCGCTGTAGTACACGTTTAACATGTTGATTAATATATGGTTAACACATTAACGTGTGATTATTATAGTGTACTAACGAGCATACTAACGACATGCTAACGTAGCACATTCCCAAAGCAATTTAGCCCCAATATCAGCTTCTTTAAACAGCGGCATACCCCCTTAACTAATGTCCAGTTCGCCATCCAATCACCTTAGAACATCATTGAAGTGCATTTGGACCCCATCCATGATCCACTGCGCACCACGCCACGAGTCCACCCACTCCCACACTTAAGGAGACTGGGAGTTAGTATACCGTTAACATACTAACGTGTAATTGTCATAGTGTACTAACGAGCATACTAACGACATGCTAACGTAGCACATTCCCAAAGCAATTTAGCCCCAATATCAGCTTCTTCAAACAGCGTCATACTTCCTTAACCAGTGCCCAGTTCGCCATCCAATCACCTTCGAACATCTTTGAAGTGCATTTGGACCCCATCCATGACCCACTACGCACCACACCACGAGTCCACCAACTCCCACACTTAAGGAGACTGGGAGTTAGTACGCCGTTTACATACTAACGTGTAATTGTCATAGTGTACTAACAACGTGCTAACGACATGCTAACGTAGCACATTCCCAAAGCAATTTAGCCCCAACATCAGCTTCTTCAAATCGGGTCATACCTCCTTAACCAGTGCCCATTTCACCATCCAATCACCTTAGAACATCATTGAAGTGAATCTGGACCCCATCCATGACCCACTATGCACCACACCACGAGACCACCAACTCCCACATTCTAGCATACTAACTCACATTGTGTACTCACGCCTCGCGTTAGTATGCTGTTAGTACGCTTCCTAAAAGTACGCGGCGTTAGTATGCCGTTAAGGCACGATAACACACCGTTAGTGCACATACTAACGTTTTCTAAAATGGTAGGGATCGCTGTCATCTCATTCCCTTCAACATGACCTGGACTGCTCAGCATATTGCTTCAATATATATGCAGCATATCTTCAAGCTCCATGGTCTTCCGAGGAACATCATCTCAGATCGAGACCCCAGATTCACTTCTTCATTCTGGCAAACACTGTGGAAATCTACTGGTACGAGATTGTCTATGACGTCTTCACACCATCCACAGTCGAATGCAAGCAATGCGAGAAGCCATGCCTTCATTGAGGACATCCTCAGGTATTTTTCATTTTGTTTGATGCAGGATTCACCATCCTCTGGTTAATAACTGATTAGAGAGTATTTTTCTCCTCAGGTGTTGTTGCAGTGATACTTCAGGCAATTCGTGGGAGGACAAGTTGCCTCTGGTGGAGTTTGCAATTAACAACACGGTTTCTGCTACGACTGGTTACACACCATTTTATCTCGACTCGATGGCGCAACCACTTTCGCCTCATGATCTGGCAATCACTATTCCGCCAGAAGCTCCTGTTCCAATACAGAATGCTATTCGAGACCACTTTGACTAGTACTCCGTCGGAAATACATGCCAACGCGGTAGATAACATTTCCCGAGCAGCAGAGATTAACCAAGCCAGATTCAATAAAACTCACATGCCCCGACAATTTGCAGTAGGGCAGAAAGTTCTTCTACGGACTGAGTTTATTCAATGGACTGGTTTGACAGAGGCAGGCAGACACTTTAAGCAGCCATATATTGGGCCGTTCACCATATCTAAAGTTCTCAGCCATGGACGTGCTTATGAGCTAGATTTCGGGGATCTCGACATTCGTATCCATCCGGTTCAGCCTGTATCCAGAATAGAGTTATACAATGGCTCGATCCAAGCACCTTTGCCTCTGCCACAGATGATCACAGAAGAAGGGCAACCACTGTTTGAGATATCACACATACTCTCAGATAAGATCACTAGAGGTGTCAAGTATTATTTAGTGCGATATGCAGGCTATGGCCCTGAGCATGCCACCTGGGTCAAAGCCACAGAGCTGACCGATGCAGCAGACATGATAGCTGCCTATGAAGGCTAACATTATATTAAGCCTATTGCTCTTACTTCTTGTAATATATACTAATACATGTCGATCATCTATATACCTTGCTCTTAATGTTCTGTCATTATGTTGCATAAGGAGCAGGAAATTGATCCTTTCTTGCTAAGGTGTAGTGAGCCTTGTACCAAATCATACCCTTGCACAGATACGCATACATGCGGGTACCATATATGTGGATAAATAAAAACTGCTATGCTGCCTTTGCCAGACCGTGGTTTGTCATTCGGATCTTATGGCCAGTAATCCGCAGCTACCGGATACTGAGGTAGACGGAGTTGTGATCCTGAGTTATGATTGACATACATAACTAAACGAATTTCACATTAGTACGTTATCGAATCCAATCTATGAAATGTTCGTCAGTGCGCGCGTACCGGACCGAAAAATAAAAGGAGTCTGGCAGATCGGGTGAGGATTTAAAGTGGACTCATAGAGACCCTCCGATATCTCGTTAAGCAGGGCCCACTCCGTTTGCATTAAACCAAGCCTGAAAGGGACCCTCCATAGTATTCCTGTGAGCCTCGGGGGAGTAAGCTCTCTGAGGGGAGGAAGAGGTGGATGCATTATATAAAGCCGTAAAAATGTCACTCTGAAATACGATACGAACGGCAGCGCAATATCTATCCGTAACGTAAGCCTCGGAAGATACCTTGAAACGTCACTCTGAAATACGATACGCAATTCATGGGGGCTACATCCTAAGAACTGTAGGGCTATATGCTTAAGGTGAGGGTTTAAAGTGGACTCAGTTCCCCCCAATATCCTAAAAACACCTTGAGGGACGCCTCATCGGTGTAAGAAGGCTGGTACCAGCTCAACAACAAAGACAACAAAGACATCAAAGACATCAAAGACATCAAAGACATATACAAAGGTATGCACCCTATATTGTGAGGTCACAACTCTTCTAAGAGGGGAGATCTGTCAGGGATATGACCGATGACATATGTGCCATACGTGTCATACATGTCATACCATGTCATGTCATGTCATGTCATGTCATGTCATGTCATGTCATGTCATGTCATGTCATATGTTATAATGACATACAGTCGTCGAGTATTGTCAGTACGGTCGACTATGACATGTACAGTCATAATATCTGTCATCCACTCACCATGAGTGACATCTGTCATCGAGAGGCCGGGTACGGCATCTCGATGGCGAAGCAAGACAAGTTCTTGAAGAACAAACTGTTCTGAGAGGACGCGTCTTCGCTTCAAGCATGAACTGAACATCATGCGAGTATCAACAGGCTAATTCGACCAGCCGATACTGTTAGTTCACCCAATGCTCTCGGGTTCACAACCCGATGGTGGTAACGCTTATGAAGCGTGAGGGCATTGAGGTATATGAGGAGCATTGCGCGCAAGCAGACACTTCTGGACACCAGAGACTGCACTCATACCCCACCAAATATCATTGCGTGTTGCTACAGTTCAATAGCAGCCGCATAGTCTTTAAGGTTGAGATACAACCTTGACAGTATTTGGCATAATGGTCATGCTGAAATCAGCACATGGATGCATGACTAATATTTCGGGCAACAACCCAAGAACTGTACAGCTACTTCTTATAAAGATTGTATGATACTTGATGAGGTATAAGGCACTTGACAACTGCCTATGATTATCACACTTCCTTGAGGGGGGAAGAAGGTGGAATCATGCATATATACTCACCTCATTATATCAATGTACAAACATAATACATGTACATATATATATCACACACATCCAATTTTTAAAGGTTTTGTTGGTGTGGTGTTTGTTTAGATGGCAGAAATACCACCAATTAATGCAGATCCGTCCAATTGGTTCTTTGACATCCTGGGTTCATATGATTCCTTCAGCAGATTTAAAGTACCAAAATGGTTAACTGGTTATGCTGATACTCAGACCCGGTATGATGAAATAGGGTATTTTGATGCCATCAGCAGAATGAAAGCAGACATGAGTCGATATAGAGATCCAGAGACAGAGCCTCAGGAACCAGAAGAGGAATATACGGAGGATCATGCTCCGCCTGTCTTCACAGACCCAGATGATGGTCAGATACACTCAGCACCAGTTCCAGCAGCACTCGTTCCGAAGGTGAAAATGAATCCACCAAAGGAATACAAAGTCGGACAGGATGCAGAGGTATGGATTGAGACAGTGGATAGATATTTCCAGCTCACATATCCAGGAGCAGCAGACAAGGATCTCATCACAGTCTTTCTCACCTTCCTCCAGAATAATGACAGACATTTCTTTCCTGTCGTGGCTAAAACACCTGATGCCACATATGAACATGTCAGGACCACATTCCTCAGGCAGTTCGGGAATCCCCACAAGAAGTCAGTTGTCAGAAAATATTTGATGGCATTACAGCAGGGTAACCAAACATTCTCGGATTACCTACGTACATTCACGTCACTGGCCTCGTTAGCATCAGTTGATTTGGAGGATGTCCTGATTAAGGATAGGCTTGTCAGCAATATGGAGTCAGACCTCAGAAAACAGTTCCATCTTAGATTCCTTACGGACGAAGAAAGGAATAACCTGTCGTGGGCACAGACCACACAGGTTCTGCTCGATTTGAATTGTGTAGTTCATTCGAAGCAGGCAGAGACCCTACATTATAGGGGACAAAAGGAACAGTCAGGAGGTCCAGTTAAAAAGGAAAAGGATAAAGGTCGTGGCAATAAGCCATATGACCGTGGCAATCAGAATCGTGCCAATCAGAATCAGGCCAACCAGAATCCCCAAAAGTATAAAGGGAAAGGCAAAGGAAAAGGCAAGGGAAAAAGATCAGCGTTATCTCCTTCCCAGTCTTGTCAACGTTGTGGTCGTCCAGGTCACACCAAAAAGGATTGCTTCGCCACCAGCACAGCAGATGGAAAAGCCATACAAGGCAATCCTGCAGCTCCTAATCCTCGTTACAATCAGAACAGAGGACAGCAGCAACAGAATAATCAGGGTGGTAAAAACGAGTCTAACAAACTTGTAAAAACAGTCAACACCCTGGTTAAGGAGCTTCAAAATCAACAGAGCATCAATGCAGCAGTTGCAGCCCCAGCTCCAGCTTCAACTCCGGCTCCTCAGGGAAACTCTCCGGGTACTGCACAAGTACCAGTGATGAGGATTCCCCGATAGATCAGCCTGAACATGCCACTGAAGCAAGTGGCCGGGTTGAGAGTATCTCAGAAGAAGTCCTATCCAGTCTGACACTTCAGTTCCAGCAGATGGATACTCCCTCAGAACACATCGCACCGATGCAATCACAGACAGCACAGCTGAAATCACAGAAGAAGCTGTTGTTGTATAAAGGGAAAGTATATGGACAGAGTACTCACATTTTGGTAGATCCTGGAGCAACATCGTCATTTATCGACAGACAGTTCGCTTCTCAGCTTGGTATATCACCATCAGACTCATCATCATTCTCAGTGGGATTGGCTGGAGGAAGCCAATTGCCCTGTACATCCTATCTTCCCAATGCTACATTCACGCTGGGTAAGTATAAGGATTCAGCAGATCTCTATGTTATTGACATGAAACCCTTCACAGTCATCCTGGGACAGGATTGGTTGGAGAGAAGGATCCCATATATCGACTTTCAGTCAAAGAACATGACGATCACCAAAACACACTCATCGGGTTCCAGTGTTCGTACAGTTCTATCCAGAGTTGAACAGACTCCAGATTCAGATGGCCTTCCTGAAATGGAATTGGTCAGTGCCACCACTATGAGGAAGCACCTGCGACGTATACGATCCAGTGGGTCGGCTGAAGAAGCCGCAGCTTCTCTCAGAGGTCGATAGTGAATTGGTCATGGCAGCTGCTGACTCAGACACCTTTTGACTACCATGGAAGACCCAGAGGTCACAGCAGCACGTGATCGTATCAGAGAAGACTTTTCAGATATTTTTCAGGAGGATCTTCCAGCTGGTCATAGGCCAGAACGGTTTGAAGGTGGATATCATCGCATCAACATTGAGCCTGGGCATAAGCCACCATCACAGCCAGTTCGTACTATTCCAGTGCCTGTGATGGAGGAGCGCAAACGACAAATCATCAAATATGTCGAGTTGGGTATCCTTCGTCCATCATCATCACCATATGGGTGCCCAATCATTTTCGCTCCTAAGCCAGGGGGGAAATGGAGGATGTGCTGTGATTATCGAGCCCTTAATAACATCACCATAAAGGACACGTATCCATTGCCACCTCATGATACCCTTCTTGAGCAGCTTATATAAGGGGGCACGCTGGTTCAGCAGATTCGATTTCAACCAGGTTTTCCATCAGATACCCATCCATCCAGACGACATCCATAAGACAGCAATACGAACTAGATATGGTTCATACGAGTGGACAGTGATGCCCTTTGGGCTAACTAACGCTCCTGCGACCGCTCTACGTGTTGGAAATCGAGCATTCTTTGACTTCATCGATCAGTTCTTAGTCATTTTCATGGATGACACCATAGTGTACAGTCCAGATTTTGACAGCCACGTGAAGCATGTTCGACAGTTCTTACAGCGCTGCAGAGATCATCAGTTCTACATCAGGCCTTCTAAGATTGAGTTGTTCGTCAGATGCATCGACTTTATCGGACACCACATTTCAGAGGCAGGCCTTTCAATCATTGAAGACAGAATCCGTGCAGTCATGGCTATACAGCCTCCAGTGTCCTATGGTCCAACCGTTGGAAAACAGCCTCTACGCCGTATGGCTAAAGATGGCAAGTCTTCACTTCGGTCATTCTTGGGCATGGTCGGCCAGTTTAGGAGATTTATACCAAAATTCTCCAAGATTGCCGAGCCGCTCAATCGTCTCCTAAAAGATAATGCAGAATTTGTCTGGGAATCTGAGCAGCAGCAGGCATTTGACAATCTCAAAAGTGCCATCTACCATGCTCCAGTACTACAGCTTCCAGATCAGAAACTGCCATCTATTATGGAGGTCGATGGATCAGGCACACACGTTGGCCAAGTAGTCTTGCAGGATCAAGGAAAAGGTATGAAGCCATGTGGCTATCACAGCGTCACTCTTTCTGATACGCAGAGACGCTGGCCTATTCCTGAGATCGAGTGCTCATAGATTGGGGGATTGGGGGATTCGAGGATTGGGGGATTGAAAAATCACCATGTAAAATTATCAAATTTGGAAATGCCAAAAAATTGCAAATAATAAAAATCACAGTGATATTTTTATGAATTGCATGTTTTTGAAATCTGTTTTTTTGTAATCTACATTGTAATTTTACTAAACTTAGGAAATTGATCAGAATTCCAGAATTTGTGTGTGAGAACAGTGATTTTATAAAAACCATTTTTTCTTAAATAAACCGTGCGTATGTTAAAATCACTTTGTTTTTTCTGTCGTACGTATGTATTTATAAACTTCTCATTTACTCAATTCATTTACATATTTTCCCAATCAATACAATTTTGGGTAACACTCACGCAGGTACAAATAATACAAAGCTTTTTCTCATATTGCAACAGTTAACAGTTACGTACGGTAAGAACAACAATATTTAATGCAATGTATTGTATTTTGTCCCAGTTTCTTGTGCATGCACAACACCTTACGAAACTAGTTACAAAAAGTTCAGGCCACCGCTCTTACGCCTTAGCTCATTTGTGACGACAACGTCTTTTTGCACCAAAATAGTTCCATCAGTAGGGGGTCTCGAAATGTTGAAATGCGCTGGCATCAGAGCGAACACGCAACGTTTAACTGGACAAAACTGGCACTTATGGGAAACGAATTCTCCAGTACCCAACAACTTTCTCTGACATTGCACTACAACTCGCGGATAATCTGGAGGCAGGATGGGCTGAGCTGCATTGGTGGCCTTGGCAGTTGCACATCCAGCTCTACTCTTTGAGGCAGCACACGTTGCATTCTTCCCAGTTCCTTTTTGCAAAGAGCATTCTTTCATCTCTGGGACTCGGTTGGGGGACATTTTTAGCACGTGTGAAATTTGGTGGTTTGTGCACGCGTGAAATGAGGTGACGTGTGTTTACTAGTGTGTGAAATAATAGGTAGTCATTAAAAAATGCATAACGCCTCTCAAACAAAAAAAGGGAAATAATAAGAGGGGGAAAAAAAGTCGAAGCTACCCTGAAGCCGCTATGAAGTTGCTTCCCACACTGTGGAATCTACTACTATATTTAGCGGCGTTTACAATAAAGCTCTACCAGAACTTAAGGATCGTATAGATTTTCAGGAAGCCTGCGCACGCAAAGATCTTCTAGGGAAAGATCTTTGCGCTTCCAAAGACAATCTCAAACTTTGTCACGCAGATTAAGCTTGCAGCGCCAACATCTTTAAAGCAATTCAAACTGAGCGGCGTCGCAAAGTTTGCTTGAGCAGATTGTAAGTTGCGTTGGTTGAAGCTTGCGCAAAGATAATCTTGTAAGGAAAGATCTTTGCGCAAAGACAACCTCAAACATTGTCGAGCGGATTAAGCTTGCGCAAAGCTCTTTAAAGCTCTTAAAACTTTGCGGCGGCGCACAGTTGCCTTGAGGAAGTAAGCGTTAATTGAAGCTTGCGCAAAGATCTTCTAAGGAAAGATCTTTGCGCAAAGGCAACCTCAAACTTTGTCAAGCAGATTAAGCTTGCACAAAGATCCTTTAAAGCTATTCAAACTTGCGGCGTCGCAAAGTTTGCTTGAGCAGATTGTAAGCGTTGGTTGAAGCTTGCGCAAAGATAATCTTGTAAGGAAAGATCTTTGCGCAAAGACAACCTCAAACATTGTCAAGCGGATTAAGCTTGCGCAAAGCTCTTTAAACTTTGGGCTAGTAACTTTAATTTAACAACCCGAACATGTACAAAGAGAAGTAAGGTAATTACGAAGTACAAAAGACTCTGTGAAAAGTACCCGTCATCGATGACAAAAATACAACCTGCAAAAAGGCCACCTGTCAATTGCGCTGTTAAAAAAAAAGTCCGTCATCGATGACGGACAGAGTTCACAGCCGCTCTTCCACGGGATCTCTGGAAAAGTTTTCCGTCATCGATGACGGAAACAGTTAGCAAACGGTAATCTTCCGGGTCTTTTTGTGTCTTAAAAACTTTACCGTCATCGATGACGGAAAAGTTAAACAAGAATCAACCGTCTCACTGTAAGGAGCTTAATTGTGAAAACATAAAATAAAATATTTCCGACATCGATGACGGAAACAGTTAGCACACGGTAATCTTCAGGGTCTTTTTGTGTCTTAAAAACTTTACCGTCATCGATGACGGAAAAGTTAAACAAAAAACAACCGTCTCACTGTGAGGAGCTTAATTGTGAAAACATAAAATAAATTGTTTCCGTCATCGATGACAGAAATATTATTAGTTGAGCGCTCATCTGCACATTATTTTTCTGCCTGTGCGATGCTTTCGTCATCAATAACGGAAATAAAAAACATCCTGCAAGAGCCCAGAAAGTTCAGAACAGTTCTAAGAAGAAAAAACACCTACAATGCCGACTGGTCCCGACTCCCAGGGTCCCGCCTGGTCCCGCCTTGTCCCGCCCAGGTGGTCCCGTTCATGGGATCTGGTAAGACCCGAGACTTGGTTCAAAGTTTTATGCGTTATGCAGCACCTACCTTTTAAGACAAATGCTAACTAAACTTAATATTTGGGGCAGGTTCAACTGGTGTTGGAGCACTCCGAGCCAAGCGTGCCTTTTTTGGGATTGAGAGTTGCACCACCAGCTTCTTCGGGGAGCCTGTGTACTGTCACCTTGCTCAGGCACTTGCTGAGATTACCAAGTCAGAGGAGGAATAGGCTAGTGAAACATGTTTGTTGGTGTGTATATTTGTCTATTTTGGCCCGTGAATGTAGCAGACTGTTAAAGTAAACAAGAATAATGGTAAGCCGGTGGCAGCGGTAAAGTGTTGTGCGTGTTCAAGTGTGGTCACACAAAATTGTTAGAAATGTGTCCCGCATAGTTTTCTAAAATAATCAAACCGGCAAAGAGTCTACTAGGAAACGTGAAGGAATTAGTCTGCATAAGTTTACAATAATAATGCAAAAGTGCACGGCTGTGGTAAAGTGTTGCGCGTGTCCGTCCGTGAAAGTGTTGCGTCCGTGAAAGTACTGGTACGTAAAAGTACACCTGGGAAATGTCAAACCGGTGGCAGCGGTAAAGTGTTGTGCGTGTTCCTGTGTGGTCACACAAAATTGTTAGAAATGTGTCCCGCATGGTTTTCTAAAATAATCAAACCGGCAAAGAGTCTACTAGGAAACGTGAAGGAATTAGTCTGCATAAGTTTACAATAATAATGCAAAAGTGCACGGCTGTGGTAAAGTGTTGCGCGTGTCCGTCCGTGAAAGTGTTGCGTCCGTGAAAGTCTTGGTACGTAAAAGTACACCTGGAAAATGTCAAACCGGTGGCAGCGGTAAAGTGTTGTGCGTGTTCCAGTGTGGTCACACAAAATTGTTAGAAATGTGTCCCGCATGGTTTTCTAAAATAATCAAACCGGCAAAGAGTCTACTAGGAAACGTGAAGTTATTAGTCTGCATAAGTTTACAATAATAATGCAAAAGTGCACGGCTGTGGTAAAGTGTTGCGCGTGTCCGTCCGTGAAAGTATTCGTACGTAAAAGTACACCTGGGAAATGTCAAACCGGTGGCAGCGGTAAAGTGTTGTGCGTGTTCAAGTGTGGTCACACAAAATTGTTAGAAATGTGTCCCGCATGGTTTTCTAAAATAATCAAACCGGCAAAGAGTCTACTAGGAAACGTGAAGTTATTAGTCTGCATAAGTTTACAATAATAATGCAAAAGTGCACGGCTGTGGTAAAGTGTTGTGCGTGTCCGTCCATGAAAGTATTGGTACGTAAAAGTACACCTGAAAAATGTCAAACCGGTGGCAGCGGGAAAGTGTTGTGCGTGTTCAAGTGTGGTCACACAAAATTGTTAGAAATGTGTCCCGCATGGTTTTCAATATTTATGAAAACTGTCGAAAGACTGCCAGTAAACTTGAAGTTATTAATTAGAATAATGTTTTAGGAAGACAGTCGGCTGACGGTATAGTTTTATTGGTAGGGAAGAAATATGGAATCTCAAAATTTTCTAAAATTACAGCTCTAAAATTCACAATTTCAAATGAATCTTTGGGGAACGGGAACCAAAATTTTGTTGATATTTTTGCCACAAATACCGTTTACTGAGGTTTCAAATTTTTGTGTATCCATAGTTTCACTGGGTAAAAATTAAAATTCCAACTTTTTAGAAACTTGAATTCTGGTTTTTCACCCTGTGATTTTTTCAATCCCCCAATTCCCCAATCCCCCAATCCCCCAATCTATGAATGCTCCCTGAGATCGAGCTATTTGCCATTGTGGAGGGCTTCCGGTTCTTTCGTCACATCTTGCTGGGAGCTCCAGAGACTATCGTTCGCTCAGATCATCAGCCACTGGTTTATTTCCAGTCCAAATCCACACTAAGCCCCAAACAGGCGAGGTGGTTGGATGAGCTCTCCGAGTACAATTTTCGGATTGAGCACATTGCAGGCGAGAAGAATAAGGTTGCAGATGCACTTACACGTATTTCTGCTCTCTTTGAACTCACTGATAGTCTGCAACATCACATTGCCGGCGAGGCACATTCAACAGACATTACATCTACAGACCCTACATTTATTGCTCTTATATCTGCATCATCGGGTCATCAGCTTCACGACATTATTATATCTCAGTATGATCGTGACACATTTGCACAATCTATATTATCCAAGCTGGCATCATCGACATCATCACAGACAGTCAGCAATTTCGAACTCATTCAGGGATTGATCTACCGCAAGACCATTTTTGGCAGACAGCTTTACATTCCACCTACTGCCAAAGTTCCTACAGATGACGGTGAGATCACACAGCTTCGCCACATTCTACTCCATGAGTGCCACTCAGCCACTATTTCTGGTCATGTAGGCAAAAATCGCATGC
Organism: Cymbomonas tetramitiformis; assembly: GCA_001247695.2. Lineage (NCBI taxonomy): Eukaryota > Viridiplantae > Chlorophyta > Pyramimonadophyceae > Pyramimonadales > Pyramimonadaceae > Cymbomonas > Cymbomonas tetramitiformis. Next base: position 45,114 of record LGRX02026641.1, on the reverse strand, counting down.
TTCATCTCAGGGCACATATCTTATGGGGATTGGCCGGTTCGGGGCCGAGAGCAGCGCCCAAAAAGAGCTCCGGGCCGAAAGCGGGCCGGTCGGTTTTTCATCCTTAAGTATGGAAAACATTTGAAAATTAGCAAAAACACGCGTTTTTCCTTGATTCCGGGCCGAGAGTCATTCTAGGAAGATATGTGCCCTGCTTCATCTATTGCGTAGCCGATATTATTGGCCAGGAATGACGATGGCAGCCATTCAGTACATTCGGGAGTGCCCCGTGTGTCAACGCCAGAAAACGAGGAGACACAAACTTTATGGTTAGTCGCATATACGATATTGTGTGCCTAAGACAAAATGGTTTGATGTATCTCTTGACTGGATTACTGACCTGCCTATCACTACTAATGGGCACGACAGTATATTTGTGGTAATATGCCAATTCTCTCATCGCTGTCATCTCATTCCCTTCAGCATGACCTGGACTGCTCAGCACACTGCTTCAATATATATGCAGCATATCTTTAAGCTCCATGGTCTTCCGAGGAACATCATCTCAGATCGAGACCCCAGATTTACTTCTACATTCTGGCAAACACTGTGGAAATCTACTGGTACGAGATTGTCTATGACGTCTTCACACCATCCACAGTCGAATGCAAGCAATGAGAGAAGCCATGCCTTCATTGAGGACATCCTCAGGTATTTTTCATTTTGTTTGATGCATGATTCACCATCCTCTGGTTTATAACTGATTAGAGAGTATTTGTTTTTCCTCAGGTGTTGTTGCAATGATACTTCAACCAATTCGTGGGAGGACAAGTTGCCTCTGGTGGAGTTTGCAATTAACAACACGGTTTCTGCTACGACTGGTTACACACCATTTTATCTCGACTCGATGGCGCAGCCACTTTCGCCTCATGATCTGGCAATCACTATTCCGCCAGAAGCTCCTGTTCCAATACAGAATGCTATTCGAGACCACTTTGACTAATACTCGGCTGTTCATGCCAATGCGGTAGACAACATTTCCCGAGCAGCAGAGATTAACCAAGCCAGATTCAATAAAACTCACATGCCCCGACAATTTGCAGTAGGGCAGAAAGTTCTTCTACGGACTGAGTTTATTCAATGGACTGGTTTGACAGAGGCAGGCAGACACTTTAAGCAGCCATATATTGGGCCGTTCACCATATCTAAAGTTCTCAGCCATGGACGTGCTTATGAGCTAGATTTCGGGGATCTCGACATTCGTATCCATCCGGTTCAGCCTGTATCCAGAATAGAGTTATACAATGGCTCGATCCAAGCACCTTTGCCTCTGCCACAGATGATCACAGAAGAAGGGCAACCACTGTTTGAGATATCACACATGCTCTCAGATAAGATCACTAGAGGTGTCAAGTACTATTTAGTGCGATACGCAGGCTACGGCCCTGAACATGACACCTGGGTCAAAGCCACAGAGCTGACCAATGCAGCAGACATAATAGCTGCCTATGAAGGCCAACAATTTATTAAAGCCTATTATTGCCCTTACTTCTTGTAATATATACTAATACATGTCGATCATCTTTATACCCTGCTCTTAATGCTCTATCATTATGTTGTATCAGGAGCAGGAAATTGATTCTTCCTTGCTGAGGTGTAGTGAGCCTTGTACCAAATCATACCCTTGCACAGATACGCATACATGCGGGTACCATATATGTGGATAAATAAAAACTGCTATGCTGCCTTTGCCAGACCGTGGTTTGTCATTCGGATCTTATGGCCAGATTCCGCAGCTACCGGAATACTGAGGTAGACGGAGTTGTGATCCTGAGTTATGATTGACATACATAACTAAACGAATTCACATTAGTACGTTGTCGAATCCATCCGCCTATGAAATGCTCGTCAGTGCGCGCGTACCGGACCAAAAAAAAGGAGTTTGGCAGTCGCCGAGTGAGGATTTAAAGTGGACTTATAAAGACCCTCAGATATCTCGTAAGCAGGGCCTCCTCCGTTTGCATTAAAAACACGCCTTATTCAAAAAAAGGCTCTCCATTCTGCCTGTGAACCTCCATAGTAGCTCTTGGAGGGGAGGAAGGGGTGGATGCACTATATAAGGCCGTGGAAACAGGACCTAATGGGTCAAATGTCGATCGGCAAGCGCAATATCTATCCGTAACGTAAACCTCGGAAGATACCTTGAAACGTCACTCTGAAATACGAAACGCAAATCAAGGGGGGCTACATCCTAAGAACTGTAGGGCTATATGCCTAAGGTGAGGGTTTAAAGTGGACTCAGTTCCCCCCGATATCCTAAAAACACCTTGAGGGACGCCTCATCGGTGTAAGAAGACTGGCCAGCTCAACAACAAAGACATCAAAGACATATACAAAGGTATGCACCCTATATTGTGAGGTCACAACACTTCTAAGAGGGGAGATCTGTCAGGGATATGACCGATGACACATGTGTCATACATGGCATACCGGTCATACCTGTCATACTATGTCATATCATGTCATGTCATATGTCATAATGGCATACAGTCGTCGAGTATTGTCAGTACGGTCGACTATGACATGTACAGTCATAATGTCTGTCATCCACTTAAGGTGAGTGACGTCTGTCATCGAGAGGCCAGGTATTGGCATCGAGATGGCGAAGCAAGACAAGTCTTGAAGAACCGAAGTGTTCTGAGAGGACGCGTCTTCGCTTCAAGCATGAAATGAACAGCATGCGAGCATCAATGGCTATATCGACCAGCCGATGCGGGTAGTTCACCCAATGCCCCCGGGTTCACAACCCGATGGTGGTAACGCGTATGACGCGTAAGGGCATTGGAAGTATATGAGGAGCATTTGGGCTCAAGCAAGCACTTCTGGTCTACCAGTTTGCTGCACTCATACCCCACCATATACTTGCGCGTGCTTGCTACAGTTCAATAGCAGCCGCGCCACATATTCAAGTCCGTATAGGACCGTGACACAGCTTATGGGAGAAATTTCTGATGGCTTAACGCCATGATTAAATATGGCCCGATTTCCGATGTAGTAGTTTTAGTGGGCCAACCTGTATAATGGACAGCCCCGTCTGCCACCCTTCTCTTTTTGTCGGATTGTTGGTGCCCGATTTGGGTGCCACTAGTGACTGGGGATGCACCGTAATTATTTCCGAATTATTGCATGCTCCCCGAATTAATTATGATTCAATGTAGTTTTGCGTTACACGTGGCAACGTGTGCGTGGGGGTGACACTTTGACAAAATGTAGTGTAGGCTAGACCGCGCGCTTCTGGTCATATTTCAGGGTCGCGTGTGCAATGTCTTTGGGTCTTGTTAGCATGCATGTAGCAAATTTTCGATAAAGTGCTATATATGGGCAGAATACGCGCCGTGACCCTAGCTAGTACGCGTAACACGACTCGTGCGTGCAATGCATAAAAGTTGCGCGTTTTCGTGCGGCGTGAAGCGCGGGGGAGGGGGGCTTGATCGGAATTGTGGTGGGGCAATTATAACTATGTGTGGGCCCTGCACCCTTCCACCAACGAAGTGCCATTGGCATCACACCCTGCAGCTTGATGTAATGCTACAGTGACTCGCGTACACCGAAAAAGTGTAGTAGTTTTAACGGGCCAACCTGTACTAAGTAATTTGTGAGAAAATCAGTTCGATAATTCAATGATATTCGATGGCATGACATGAGTCAATGACCGGATATCAGTTGTGCCAGTCGATTATGGTATAGTCACTCGTGAACTGTGACGGTTGCGGAAATTACAAACCAATGTCCGATTCAACAGTCTGTGTCGCTTTTTACAATCGCGTTACAGTGGTGGTCGATATTTCTTTCAGCCACGCCGCTCGAAAGGTTCTTGACTGCACACTCAATTTCGGATAAAATGCCTTGACATATCATTGAGTATGAAATGAAAGTGCACCCACAATGAATGTCATTTTGCCCGCGATTTATGGAATGTATGTGTTACTGAGTTCTGGCCAGGCAGCCCTGACAGGCAGGCCTCTGAGTCAGAGAGTCCAGACTGAGATCGTGACTAGGGTACGTACGAGTACGAGTATAGTAGTCCGTGCGACCGTTCCGGGTTTGGGTTCTTTGGAGTATGTGTTCCCAAGGGTTGGAGTGGAGTGTGATATAATGGTTTTTATTGTTTTGGAGCTGATAGGCGTCCCAGCGGTTTGGTCGGTAGTATCCGATCGTTTGGACCGCGCCTGGACTGACTTACTGTGTGACTGCGGTGTCCGTATTTCCAGAAGAAGGCTGCAGCCCCTCGTTGACATATTTTTGTCAACCCAAAAATCGCATGCAGCCCGCCCCGTGGACGAGACCGATGATTACGAGAAGGGGAAGGCGCGGTTTTGTATCGCGAGGGGGATCCTCGACGTGGTGGGGGAGGGCGACACCGAGAATGCCCCCCTCAAGGGGCTTGTGGTCCCCGACGGCTGCGTGGAGATCACGGTCCACGCCTTGAAGGAGGAGGAGGACTACTGTGACCGCCTTTTGGCCCACCATGGGGAAGGCATGGCCCTTCTACTCAAACACTCCGAGAAGATCGAGTTCAATGTCGCGAAGGACGACCTTGCACATGACGAGACCTCTATCGTCCCCGGGAAGGAAACACCGACGGTCTGGTAAGTACCCTTTTCCTAACCCCTTAAAATCAGTACTTTGGGGGGTCAATTACCTTTCACGCGTAAACGTGAAACGTGCTGTTTTGTTATTTTCTAAGCCCCGTCCAAGCCCCTGGACGGGTGGTTCCCGCCCAGTGGACTAAATCAAGGCATGGTTTACCGGAGGTCAACATTAGCATAAAAAATTTCAAATTCTTTTATTTGATAAATAGGTTGGCTGAACCAATGTAAACATATTATGCACTTCGGGGAGTCAAGTGGCTAAGGCATGAAGAAGTTATGGTCGATGATGCCGTTCCGCGATCTCCCATACTTAACCATACTTAAGCACCAACTAAAAACACATACTGTATATCTCGAGATCTAGATCTGCCCGCAATTTTTTATGCTAATGTTGACCTCCGGTAAACCATACCTTGAAATGTTCCCAAATGCCGTTCTTTTGACTTTGCAGGATACCGGCCAAGTATATCCGTAACTCCTCTGTATTGCAGACCGACGCTAACGTCGGTTTCAAGAAGAAGAGGAAGGCCAGCAAAGCCGAGGAACCAAAGATAAAGCAAACAATAGAGGTAGTAACCGAAAAAGAGGAAGTACCGGCAGCAACCGAAAAAGATGAAGAGGGATCGGATGAGGACGGGGATTATACCCCGCCGGAGAAAAGGGGGGATACGGACGACGAAGCCGGTGAGGAAGGTAGTGGTACAGTAATCACTCAGCTTTAAGAAAACCGTAAATTCCAGGTCAGCCAGCTTTTCTCATCAACTTGGGTACCCCGCCAGCACCCCCATTTTCTTAGCTTAACACCGTATTCTCTTATTTCTTAACCTGTCGAGAGGAAAGCCAGCCAGCTTTCTCATCAACAGTACCCCCAAAGGCTGGCTGGTTCCTTAACGTCGGAGTTCAAAGGTGAGTGATTTGTAGCGAAGACACCACATAGCAAATATTTGTGCACGGTTACTTAGCCCTCCCCACTCCAAGTGGTGAAGCAACAATTAAGTAAATATTTGTATAAGCACTGTAGAATTTTGTCCCGCATTTGCTTGCTCTTTGTGAACACTAGCATTGTATGTGATCTGAACATGGAACCACTGTTCAAAACCACCGTAAAAACCACTAGTGTTCCAAACTCCTGGAACATTTACCACGAATATATTATAATATCACTTTGGAACCATGGTTCCGTGGGGTTGGACCGCATTGGTCCAGACCCCTGGAACCATGGTTCCAAAAGGTAGAGATTGCTATATAAATAATTCCAAGCGTTATCCAAGCCCTCGGAATTCCTCTAACTAATATCCGCGTCCAAGCCGCTGGAACCCGTTTGGACCTCAAATAACAATATTTTCAAGCCTTTGGAAGTCCGTTGGAAAAAATATGGAATTCCTTTGGAAGTAGACCGGAATTCATTTGGAACTCAACTGGACAACCTTTGGAATCAGTCTGGAACCCCATTGGAATAACGTTGGAATCAGAGTGGAAGGCTTACCGTGGCGGGCCGGCCCAGGGCCGCAGAATGGAACTCAACTGGACCGCTATTGGAATCAGTTTGGAAACCCACTGGAACTCCAATGGAATACAAGTTGGAATCGATTTGGAATGAGGATGGAATACCTCTGGACCCACCTTGGAACCCGCTTGGACGAACCCACTGGATTAAATTTGGAATTCCAATGGAATGCATTTGGAACTCAACTGGAACCCCTTTGGAACCCGGTTGAAAGCCATTTGGATTTCAACTGGACCGCCTTTGGAATCAGTTTGGAAACCCACTGGAACTCCAATGGAATACAGTTGGACTCGATTTGGAATGAGGATGGAATACCTCTGGACCCGCCTTGGAACCCGCTTGGAAACCCATTGAATTCGATTTGGAATTCCAATGGAATGCATTTGGAACCCAGCTGGAACCCATTTTAAACCTGGCTGGAATCCATTTGGAACTAGTCTGGACCGCCTTTGGAAACCCATTGCAAGTAAGTTGGAACCCCTTTGGAATACGGATGGAAGTCCTCTGGAACCAGCTTGGAAGGCCATTGGACCTATGGCTACTGCCCGGTGGGAAAGTACTATTACAAGTACTTTGCTAAAATTACGTAATATCCGGTATACTTGGAGATAAGGGCAGTTTAATATCTTTGAAAATTCATTTACGACCCTTTTTGATTTCCCAAACCACTCATACGTGCCGTTATTGAGCTTAGGTTGGTGTATCTATAGCATACTTTAAGGGTGTGAAAAGCCTGAAAATAATTAATTTCTGAAAGTACTGTCACAAGTACTTTCGACGAGATTTGTTATTAGGTGCTCTTAATGGGCCTAGGATGTCGAATAAAGCGATGCCCTACATTTTTGGGACCTTGTTCGAGTATGTGTTACGTTACATGCTATTATGATGAAGGTTGGGCCTCAAATACAGTCGACGGGGAAACCGAGGTCCCAACAAAATCGAAATCTCCCTCATTTTGCGTCTTAAAATTGGGTAAAATATTCAATAACACCCACCCTAATGGTTGGAAAATTCTCCCAAAATTCCCAGGTATAGTTTGAAGTCAGGTGCATGCATCACTGTGCTCACTACTGGTATTATGTCACGTTGGGTGCATGTTATGGGCCGTGTAAAGCTGAAATCTGGGCCATTTCGCCCCATACTTAAGGAATCCGGAGTTGAGCCCGTTGATGCAAATCATGCATCGTACAACAAAAGGAATCATACTTAGCGGGCCACACATCAATCCGTGTAGCATTATGATGTATGTCGCAAATATAAGCGACTGGATGGCTCACCAATCTCGAAATTTCGTTTCTAAAAAATATCAAAGACTTGAACACTTTTTTTTAATAAAAATGGAAATCTCAAAGCGACAAAAATGCTACCCTTGTGACAATCCGCATCCATTAAGAACGCTACATGTGATATATCGACCAATGGGACATAAGACAACTCAGTTTAGGTCCTTAGGGGACTTGGATATGGATGGTAGCCCTCCCCAATAATGGGAAGACCCTTGGAAAAAATATACCGTGAAAGTACTTGTGACAGTACTTTCGACGTCGAAAGTACTATCACCAGTACTTTCGGGCAGTAGCCACCTAATTTGGAACCCCTCTGGAACCCCTCTGGATCCCCTCTGGAACCCCTCTGGAATCAGCTCAGTTTGCAGTCGCGACTGCGAGCTAAGCTGATAGGCCCTTATAACTTTCACGCACATCGCATGAAAACTCAAACAGCGGAGGGTTCTCGTGCGTTCTAACGCACGAGCCTTGGCACAAATATTGCTAGTGCGCCCTCAAAGGCACCCTACAAAATAAGGAAAGTTCCAAAGGCTTAAAATCCCAACGGAATTCGGCTTGGAATCTCATTGGAACCCTTTGGAATTCCGTAGCATATGAAACCAATGCGTTAACAGTGTCTGCCCAGGGGCTTAAAAGAGCAAATGTCCACTTCCAAGCCGATTCCAAGCCGATTCCAACGGCTTGGAATTGGACATTTGCTCTTTCAGCCTTTGAAAACCGCATGGAACTCTGATGAACAGTCCTACGGGATTAACGCAAATATAGAAAAGGTGCCATGAAATTCCAAGCCGACCGTCCAACAGTTTGGAATCCCGTAGGACTGTTCATCAGAGTTCCATGCGGTTTTCAAAGGCTGAAAGAGCAAATGTCCAATTCCAAGCCGTTGGAATCGGCTTGGAATCGGCTTGGAAGTGGACATTTGCTCTTTTAAGCCCCTGGGCAGACACTGTTAACGCATTGGTTTCATATGCTACGGAATTCCAAAGGGTTCCAATGAGATTCCAAGCCGAATTCCGTTGGGATTTTAAGCCTTTGGAACTTTCCTTATTTTGTAGGGTGCCTTTGAGGGCGCACTAGCAATATTTGTGCCAAGGCTCGTGCGTTAGAACGCACGAGAACCCTCCGCTGTTTGAGTTTTCATGCGATGTGCGTGAAAGTTATAAGGGCCTATCAGCTTAGCTCGCAGTCGCGACTGCAAACTGAGCTGATGCGGCCACGTATCGGCTCAATCAAGAGCTCAAAACATTCTTAGGAGTCTAAATGATATTTCTATGTGCGTTACGAACGTTGGGAAAATGTTTTCCTAATCTAATTTACTCGCGAACAGTGTGGGGTATACGTGCGGTGAAGACTTGAGCGGTCTATCTCCACATACTTAAGGGCGCTTCTGAAAGCACACTGCGTCCGCCGGATCGGAAAACGGACGGCGCTAGGCGATTTACTCGCTTCCGCCCGGGCGAGACGTGAGAGACTCTTCGATTTGAATATACGTCTGCCTCGATCCTGGCGGACGATGGCGGAAACAATGTGATCGCGTCATTCGATGGTGTCACTTAGAAAGTTAATCTAAATCTAACCGTAAAAGAAACTTAATCCCAAAATGTCGAAAAATTAATCCAAAATCAACCTTTATTTCCCCATACGCCCGTAGCCCGGGGCAAGAATGCGCACCTGGCCCGCAGCTTGGAAACGGCGGGAAATGATGCAGTTGATTGCTCACCCCAAGGCAGTCGCATCGAAATCAGTCGCAGCCGAGAGCGCAGCGTGAGCGGAACGGCGGCAAAGGGGAGCGCACAATCAGAGGTGAAGCAGTCGGTCGCAGTGCAGCGTGGCTCGCGATCAACGCCCTCACATACAGCAGGGCGCACGGCCGAAGAAGACATCTGCCGAGCCACAGACGCCAGGCGATCAGGAGCGGAAAGGGCAGCTGATAAAGCATGCCGGATGGCAAGAGCAAGGGCGTGCCGAGCGGCAAACGCAGAGTTGCAGACCGCCATGGCGCAGCGTAGCACTCAGCCGGTAGCAACCCACCCAGCATGCGGGCGGTGTTGTCGCTGAAGATGTGGTGCACAACCACGCGGCTGCACGACGCGCAACCAGCAGCAGTCGAGCGATGCAAGCAGCCATTGGCGCAAGGCTTGCAGTGACAGGCGTTGGTTAGCGGGCCGCAAGCATCGGGCAGGCTGGGCGAGCCGACGCAGTTGTTGCATCTGCGGTTCTGCGCTCAGAACCGCAACCGTTGGCGCACGGCATGCACCGCGTGAGACCGATGGCGCAGCCACTGGCACAGGTGCAGGACGGCGTGGAGCCCCTGGGGGTTTTCGGGGCAAACGCGGATGCACAGCGTGTCACCGATGGTGCAGCCACTGGCACAAGCGCAGGAGCACGGCGCGGAGCCCCTGGCGCAAACGCAGATGCATAGCGTGAGGCCGATGGCGCAGCCACTGGCTGGCACAGGCGCAGGAGCACGGCGCGAAACCCCTGGCGCAAGCGCGGATGCATAGCATGGTGCCGATGGTACAGCCACTGGCACATGCGCAGGAGCACGGCGCGGAGCCACTGGCGCAAACGCAGATGCACAGCGTCAGGCCGATGGCGCAGCCACTGACACAGGCGCAGGAACACGGCGCGGAGCCCCTGGTGCCAACGCAAATGTACAGCGTGAGGCTGGCTCAGCCAGAGATGTGCGGTGCGGAGCCGCAACTACGCAGGCAAGTGATGTAGAACTTCTGGCCCAACGACAGGCGCACAACATTCTGACACAGTCTTTATTAAAAACGCAATGGAACGCGATGGGGGTGACTGTCATCGATTCTGCAATTTAATTTAAACCGTCGAAGATCTCTAAATCGTGCATTCCCAATTCCCTGTCGATCGACAATATGTTGCTGGCGTGGATCAGGTTCCATGATTACACACGAAAGAAACTTGAATTTCCGATTCCGGTGATTGAGTTACTACATGCACGAACGAAAGAAGCGAGATGTCACATGCAGCTGGCGACTTGAGTCGTGTTTCACAAAAACGAAATGATGACAGGCACAAATCATGTGAGAAGTATTTCACTATGAATTCACTGGTCACTTTTTCGAAACTTTAAACTTTTAAAGTAGCACCTGGCCAGCTGCAAACCCCTATTAGAATAATTTATGCTTATGCTTCGTGCATCGTATTTTTTTTCTTGTACCAGCTTTCTTTAACTGTTCTATTTAGCCTTCACTGCTAAGTATACTCTATATCTCAAAGGTACCTCTACTGAAAACGTCCCCCATGGGGTGATGTGCTTCAACAGCCAAATTTAACCGACGTGATGCTACGAGCGCTTTCAATACTCAAAAGGAAAATCTGTTTTTGTTCAGCATTTATTTTCTCTCCATGAGCCAACGAAGTGGATAGCACATCTCAAAATATCACTGCTCCGTGAGCACCTGCAAGATGCAAGATCACTGAACATACTAGAAAAGCTATTTGATCTTTCACCTGCACCTGAAATTTCAATAAGAAAAAAAGGAAAAAACATGCTTACAAACAGCTCGTCTCCTTCCACAATCCTGCCAAACAGAAACCCGGTGTCGGGATCAGCACAGTTCCGATCTGCAAAAGAGAAACCGAAAGAGATTAAGCATTCCAAGGACAGTGCCCGTAATTGACGTCGATCGAAGCAGCAATGGTTCAACAGTCAAGGTGCCAAAAAACAAGGAAGACTTATTGCGTATGTGGGGGGAGCGCATCGATCAAGACGTACTATTTCCCCACCAGAATAAACCACGAAAAAAAAAACTAATTCGCGGAACGTTGTGGTCACGTCGAAGTTCGATCCATTAAACTTTGCGGGTAGCGCAGCAGCACAAACCTCACCTGAAAACGTTAGCATACATATACGGTGCTCGTATCAGCTTGTCATGCTCTTCCACGTGCTGCACACAGCAAGCTCCGGGACTCAAAGCTCACAGCCTGTCCGTCCTGTTCAGCCGATCGAAACATCAGTTCCAACCACAGCACTGCCAACGGCGCCACTTATCGTTCCATCTACACTTCCAGCAACGGCTCGACATGCAGATAATGTGCCAGCTACGGAGCCGACTACCGTGCCGGCTCCGGTGCCAGATACACTTCCAGCAGTGGCTCGGCATGCAGATACGGTGCCAGCTACGGAGCCAACTACCGTGCCGGCTACGGTGCCCGCCACACCTCCAGCATTGGCTCGGCATGCAGAACCAACACTTTTAGCGACTGTGCCTACAAATCCTCATGGTTATACTTCGGGGATTTTACCACCAATGACGCAAGCCCTGTCTCTGGCTCACACTTTTCTGACTCACTGGACAAAGTAGGACATTTTATTTGCGTTCTGCCAAATGGCGCGTCGATGATAACCGACGATTAAAAACTTTCCAATGGTGGAGATTTTACAGATTTAATTCAAGTTTCTTCGCTGTGTACACAGTGCAGTTCGCAGACGACGACTGCCACGTCACGAAACGGGGTGGAATTGCTCTGAAGAACAGAGGAAATATCGCAGCGGTAAAATATTGCAGTGGAGGGGAGTGCCGTTTGTTACTTATTAAGTATGGAAATCTAGGTTATCGGCTGCCCGCCCCAACTTTGTTGCGCTACTGCAGGCACACCCCCTTGTGATTTTAATCACATTACATGAAGTGCAATTTTTTTCAACGTTCGTAACGAATATACATGTACTCATAAGGCGAATACCTTTCTTTTGAGCTCTTGATCGACCCCATCCGCAACCACATCAGCTTCGTTTGCAGTCGCGACTGCAAGCTAAGTCGATGCGGTTCAAGATAGGGTCGACTAATTCGTTGCAGCTGAGGGGTTTTCGTGCGGTTTAGCGCAAGAAACTTACGGGATATATTCGTATCGTATTATGAATATATCCCGTAAGTTTCAGGGCATGCCGTCGAGTACGCTCGAAACGGTCACATCTTGACAAGAGGATAAATCTAAACCCAAAACGCCTCTTGTCAAGATGCGACTGTTTGAAGCATACTTGACGGCAGGCCCTGCAACTTCCAGGATATATTCATGATATTGTTATGAATATATCTGCCAGGTTTCGTGAGTTGGGGTGCACGACAACTCCAATTCTGCAAGGCAGTTTTGGGTAAATCAAAACCCAAACCCAAAACGCCTCATGCCAATATGCGACTGTTTGAAGTATGCTCCAAGGTATGACTTGAAACTTCCAGGATATATTCATGATATTGTTATGAATATATCTGCCAGGTTTCGTGAGTTGGGGTGCACTACAACTCCAACTCTGCAAGGCAGTTTTGGGTAAATCAAAACCCAAACCCAAAACGCCTCATGCCAATATGCGACTGTTTGAAGTATGCTCCAAGGTATGACCTGAAACTTCCAGGATATATTCATAATATTGTTATGAATATATCTGCCAGGTTTCGTGAGTTGGGGTGCACGACAACTCCAATTCTGCAAGGCAGTTTTGGGTAAATCAAAACCCAAACCCAAAACGCCTCATGCCAATATGCGACTGTTTGAAGCATGCTTCAAGGTATGACCTGAAACTTATGCGATATATTCATAATACTGATACGAATATATCCCGTAAATTTCTTGCGCTAAACCGCATGAAAACCCCTCGGCTGCCGTGAATTAGTCGACCCTATCTTGAACCGCATCGGCTTAGCTTGCAGTGGCGACTGCAAACGAAGCTAATGTGGTTGCGGATGGGGTCTATCAAGAGCTCAAAAGAAAGGTATTCGCCTTGTGAATACATGTGTATTCGTTACGAACGTTGAAAAACAATGTATTTCATGTAATGTGATTAAAATCACAAGGGGGTGTGCCTGCAGTAGCGCAACAAAGTTGGGGCGGGCAGCCGATAACCTAGATTTCCATACTTAATAACTGACGAACGGCACTGCTGACTATGACGTTCAACGTTTGCGACTGCGAGAGGTGAATCTTTGAAACGCGAAGCAGATCTTTTGTCCCAAAAATGACAAAGTGACCTGATCCGAACCATTGCAGAAATTCAGGGAACTCGTGTTTGTGAAACCATGACGAAGTCCCTCGACACGACGTACAGCAATTTGTCTCCAATTTTAATCCTGTAATTTACGTATAATCTATGACGGACATGACAGTGACAGAATTGACCAAGAATCTGAATGCGGCGATCGCGAGCCTTGCTTTTCCTTTAGAACCTGGTTCTTGCCGTCCAGATTTCTTGAATTCAAAACTTCAACAGCGGACCTGTCGCGAGCTATGAAGTAGTTTTTTCGCGCACTTCGCGAGGTCGAGAGTCTTCGGCCCGTTGACCATAGCCTGAAAAGGCGTCAACGGGTCGCTGTACGGTGTCCGTTTTTTGCCACGTGGCCTAGAGACGTGGAACGGGAGCTACACCGGCTGAGCGGATGATGCCGCGGCCTCTGAAAATCAGTGAAAAACAACATCATGGGAAATTCGGACACCGTAGGTAGTTTTAAAAAGGCATATATAGAGGACTTATGTATGCCTTTGACCCTCCTGCGGTGTCCGGACATGCGCTTTCCAGCATCCGGTAGGGTAGGATGCCGCCATCGGGTTTGGGTTTGCGGAGAGCGCTGAAATCTGCAGCCATTCGCGTTTCACCCGCTTGAACTTATCTGGAACTTATCGTATGCCTTGCACTATGCTTGCTTAACGGGTGTTAAGCAAGCACGGTACTATGGTTGCGTCAAGGAATGTATACCATTCCTTGAGCACCGGCATTCCGGGGAGTCGCCTAGGTCACGTAGATTGTTCATCCACTCAAGTGAAATGAACAAACCTGGCAACCTATAAACTTTTTTATTGTGCGTGACACAAGCTACTTGAATACAGGTTTGTGGCTACGTTTGTTCGTGCGGGCGCGTTGTAGTGCGGATGGCTAACCTCACGTGATCATCTTCGCGCAAGGGAGGCGAAGCTGATCACGTGCAGTTGGACATGAGTTCGCACTTGAGGAGTGTATGCATATATGCACTGTGATATGCTGTATGGTATGTCGTGCAATAATATATGATAAAAAATACACCGCTGCTGCTGACCCGGGTCAACAGCAGCGGTGTATTTTGAAGTGAACGAAAGTCGAAAGTGATTAAGAAACAGTTTCAAACTGTCTCGAGCTTCCCAACACCGATTTATCTGCGTCCGATGACTGTGTACATGTAATTGTACCGTCAGATCGAAAATAATTTTATACACAGTGTCTGGCGTAATTTTCGAGTCATCGTCGTCATCGAAAATGCACTTTTGATTAGGTCATGAAATTGCTGTACGACGATTAACTCGGCATCGTGACTAGGCAAGATCTGACGTTCCTATCCTCCTCGCTTGAATTTTGCCAACTTTTACCGGACGGCATCCAACGTCGATTTGAGACAGACCTAGTCGATCGTAGCCTCGCTCTGGCCATTTTAATTTTTGCCAACTTTTACCATGTCCTACTTTGTCCAGTGAGTCAGAAAAGTGTGTGCAGGTCTTCCGTACTGCGTTCCTTGCGACACCACCTTGCCGCAGCCTGCGAACGTCACTCCCTCACCCCTACCCCCAACGAATTCACAACGAGCTACAAAGCCAAGTGAGGAGTCAGTTCCAGCAGAGGGTCGCAAGCCCACCAGAAATTGGTATTCAAGCAAACGCAAAAGGGGCACACCTTGGGGGAGAGGCACACGTAATAGTTGTCGAACAGCGGCTCCTTCGAAGCGCACCATGCAATGGCGAGCACAGAAAGCCCGAAAAATCCTACAGCCAGCTATAGAGCGCGCGGGGGAAATATTTGGAGGCGGGAGCAAAGGGCGAGCTATTGCCTTAGGCACGGCCCTGGAAAAACAGAAAGGCAAAAGTAGTATACAAGTCGACCACAAACAACTACCAAACGGAAGACTGACACAATACTGGAAAGCTAAGGGAGTCGATGAGGAAAAACGTAAGTTTTGTAACCCAAGTAACTATGTGGGATGCAGCTCAAACAGATGCAGGCGTGTCCTATTCGAAAGCGCAAAAACTCAGAAACACTATATTCCAAGGAGAAAGGGGTTGGGGGCCGTGCCAAAACAGAATAGTACATGCCAGGCACACCTTTGATGAGGCGTTGCAAGACTTCTTACCTATATCAGAAACGGCTGGGAAGGGTGGACACGAAATAGATATCTTTAATTTCTACCGCCTTGTTGTGCCTTCATATTACAACAAGTTGAAGGCTGAAAACTTCCCTGCTTACGGACCGGAGCCAGACGAACATCAATTACAAGAGCTTCGAGAGGCAGTTTGCCACTGGGCTTTCTCTTTCGATGCGCGCTCCAGGTACTCTTCATATGTCTCACAACGATGCTTTCAATGTGCTTTCTAGACCGGGTACCCCCAAGCGCGCTATGCTATGCGGGTGGGGATCCCAAGGAGAAGCGCTCCTTGGTGCTCCCGCTGCCGGGCTTGAATGGTTGGTGCAACGGCCGGAAAAATTTTGCCACGCCACTACTTTCTAGGAAGGGTACCCCCAAGCGCGCTATGCTATGAGAGTGGGGAGCCCAAGGAGAAGCGCTCCTTGGTGCTCCGCTGCCGGGCTTGAATGGTTGGTGCACCGGCCGGAAAGTTTTGCCACGCCACTGCTTTCTAGGAAGGGCACCCTTCATATGTCTCACAACGATGCTCTCAATGTGCTTTCTAGACCGGGTACCCCCAAGCGCGCTACTGCATGCTACGAGGGTGGGGAGCCCAAGGAGAAGCGCTCCTTGGTGCTCCCGCTGCCGGGCTTGAATGGTTGGTGCACCGGCCGGAAACATTTGCCACGCCACTACTTTCTAGGAAGGGTACCCCCAAGCGCGCTATGCTACGAGGGTGGTGAGCCCAAGGAGAAGCGCTCCTTGGTGCTCCCGCTGCCGGCTTGAATGGTTGGTGCACCGGCCGGAAAAATTGCCACGCCACTACTTTCTAGACCGGGTACCCCCAAGCGCGCTATGCTATGAGGGTGGGGAGCCCAAGGAGAAGCGCTTCTTGGTGCTCCGCTGCCGGGCTTGAATGGTTGGTGCACCGGCCGGGAAAAATTGCCATGCCACTACTTTCTAGGAAGGGTACCCCCAAACCCCCTATCACCACCGTTGTTCGCGTGTTGAACTGGGAACGATGGAAACACTCAAAGCGAGGGCGGGGCTTACTTCGTTGCACAGTACTGTAGAAGTCAGGCGCTGTCATACACCTCATTCGTGGTGAGTCCGAAGATGGAAGGTCTGGAGGAAGAGCACCAATCCCCTTCAAGTTGTTTCACTATCTGCGAGATTGAAGGGAAAGACAAAGCTGAGAACCTCGAACAGAACTGCCTCAAACTATTCCGTCACCTCCAACGTATCGAGGATGGAGAGCCTGTGAAAGTCATCCTAGATGGCAAGGAGGTGGACATCACCATCCAACACCTATAATATATACCCAGCAGATATGGCGAACCACTGGGCATTATTCAGAGAGGGACGGGTTGGAAGTCACAAGCATTCCAAGCCATGCAATTGTACCTATGGCTCCCTTGGAGAGGTGTTCGACATACTGTATATGATGTACAACCGGGTGATACCTTGGTCTCCATAGCACGAGCGCATGGTATTTTTGTTCAGGAGCTCCGACTTATCAACGCGGCGGGCGAGGATGAGAAGATACTGAAAACGAAACACCCCGAGCACCAAGGAAAGTTTACACCATCGTTTCGTCAAGTGAATATTCAGAACCTCGGTGAAGAAGTTCCAATAATCCCACAAGCCACTGGTAGAAAAAACGGCCGGCGTCTAAAAGAAAAAAAAAAGAAAAAAAAAACACGCCCGTTGGGCGTATGAGTAAATTAATTTCCCCGGCCCTACTCTGGGCCGGACCGCCACAAGTGGCGGCCTTAATGGGACAATTTATACTGGGTGGTTCTTATCTTTTTCTTCATCTTGTTTTTCTTGTCTGAGTCTTCTGTATAGTTGGTAGGTGCTGTGTGCATAGTTTACTGTCAGGTCATGTATTCTCTGTAGTGCCTGTGTGGCCTCTTTTCTGTTGAGTCCAAGTTGCTCGAGTATGTCTTGGTTGTGTTTGTACACCGTGCCTGTTCTGCCCACTGCAAACACATGAAGTTTGGCACGGAATCCGTGTCTGCGTAGCAATTGTAGCAGCGGTCCGTATTTCATGTATTTTTCCAGGAGTTTGGGTCCCCACTTTTCGTCATCGGTGTGGGCCACCTCAATGAGGTGTAGGTTTTTGACCCTTGCTGGTGCTTCCTGTTGTGTGCATTCCCATCCGTCCTCCAGGTCTTCTAGGCCCTCTATCATGACTATGTCTACAAAACTTGGTATTGTGTCGGGCCCATCGTTTCTGCCTGGGTTGTCCTTCCCGTCGTGTCTGCATTGCCCCCTGGTGAGTATGTAATTTGGGAGTACCCTTGGCTTAACCCCTGGGTCCCTCTTTTTTCCAGTGTAGGCGAGTACTTTGCATCCCCCTTTCCTATGGTGGTCAAGTATGTGTTTTAGCTCATCTGCGTGGGCATCTGCCCTGTCCGAGAACATCCCTCGCATTTGTGGGTTGTTGCATCCACCTAGGGCGTGCCCTACCCTCATGAGGAAGCCCTTTGCGTAGTCCACCCCTTTGTGTCCACATCCTTCCAGGGTGCACTTCCCGCCCCCTCCGGCTGAGTTTTTCGCCGTCTCATAGTCTTGTGCTGGCAGTATTCTCAGTCTGCATTTGAGTATTGTTTTTCGTACCGCAAATGTGGCTCGTTTCCAGAAGCCGTTCGCTATTTTGTGTAGTGGCGTGTCTCCTTTGAGGTGCTTCATTGTTTCGTTTAGCCAGCTGTCGGTGGTCCTGCCCTCTTGAACCGGGGGGGCGTTCCTTTTTTCCGTTCTGCTGTGTGTCATATCGTGTTTTCGTTGTTTCCATCTTGTTCTGGGCATCGGGTCCTCCATCATTGCATGGACTCTGGACTCCTCTGTGACACGGTCATGGTGAGCTTGTCTTTCATTTGTCGGCTTCCCTTGTGGCTTTTCCCGCTGCTCAATGAGTTCATTTAGCATGTCAAAAATTTCCTCGTCATTGTGTTCCTCTTGGGTCACTTCTAGTCTCTCCGCGAGCTCGTTGAGTTCCTTAAATACTTCCTCCCCTTCAGAGGGTGGGGGTGGTGTCTCTGCGGGTTCGGGTTCGTTTCCTCGGGTGGGGTCCCTTCTGCCCTCTGTTTCCTGGTATTCTTGGTGCTCCTGCACCTCTCGCATAAGGAGCATCTCCTCTTCCTCCGTTTGTTCCATCATGGCCTTTATTTGCCTGTCTTCTTCGTCTCGGGTCTGGTTGGCTTGTTGCTGCTGGTTGGGTACCAGGTCCCGTATTGTCGTTTGTTCCTCTTCAGTTTGTTGCGCTTGGTCATGGTGCGCCTCCCATCTGAAGTTGCGCTCAGTTTTCAGTTGGTGGGTCCAGGTTGAGGGTTCTCCCTGGAGGTCGGTCATTTTTGCTGAGAGTCTACTGTTTCCTTGGGCTTGCCGTTCACGGAGCAGTGTGGTTACGTATTTTTGTACCGCGAGTTTTCCTTTTAGCTCCCTGCTGTTCGAGTCCTCGTCTGGTATCATGGGTTTGACTTTTATTGTCTCGTTATTATCCCACGCTTCCGTGAGGGTTCCCGTAGTACAGGCTTGTTTGGCTGCCTCGTCGGCTTTTTCGTTCCCCACAATTCCCGTGTGTGCCTTGACTTTTAGCAGTGCGACAGTGTGCCCTGCTGCTACTAATGCCTCAATGTTGACCAGTATGGCATACAGGAGGTCCCTTTGCTGGTGGCGTTCCATGTTGTGGGGTTTCGTTCTCATGCTCTCCAGTTGTCTAATGGAGTTGGCACTGTCCGTGCAAATGGTGAGTCCGTTGCCACTTGGTGGTGGCGGGAGCGTCACCGCTTTTTGTATGGCGAGAAGTTCGGCTCTGTTCACCTCTTGGTCCTCGCCTTCCCATCGAATCATGTGGGCCTCCCCTTCCCCGGACCTGGGGTCCCATACCGCGGCTCCTGAGGCCCATTCTTTGCCTCCTTCTTCTGTTTCTATCTCTCTTTTGCTCCCGTCCGTGTAAAGGTACGAGGTTGCCTTGTGTGCCCTTTGAGGGGAGGGGTACGTCAATTGGGTTGGTGTGTCCCTCGGGGCTCGGTTCCTGGGGTCCTCTGTTTGGTCTCTTGTCAATTCCCATCTCCTTCCTTGGGCTCCCGGTTCGTGTTCGGGCCAGAAGTCAGTGGGGTATCTGACAACTTTTGACCTCGCTACTTTGTCCCATATCGTTTGGGCGTCATTCTGTCTTGTAAGCCTGGTGTGTAAAGTGTTCGCTTCCACCACCTGTTGTACGGTGGGGGGGTGTATGTTCCATTTGCCTCCTCTGCTTCCGGGGAGGAGTTCCCATTTGGCTGGTCCTTCTTCCACGTAGAGGTGGCTGTCCTCCCACCAAGTTTTCACTTCCGCTTGTACGTTGCAGCACTGGGGGCAGAGGTCGTTCCGCAAGTGTGGCCCTGTGCTGCACATTCTTCCCATTGCATTCGTCATGTCCTTTGTCTTAATTTCCGGGAGTTCGTATCGCTGCCATGGTCTTGTGTCCACCACACAGTCTACACTGGGGGTGCGTCCTTCTTGGTTTGGTTCATTCGCATCGTGTAGGTTTGCCTCCCTTATCGGCTGCTTGACAGCTGAGGTGGTGCGGACCTTGCTTTGCGGGCAGGTTGTGAGTGCCCTCCTTATACAGTCTGCGGCAGTGTCTGGGTCCCCGCAGTGTGCTTGCCATCCCTCTTTGTTGGCCACTATCAGCACCCTGAGGTTCCAGTTGCATTGTTTCGCTTGTTGGTGGGTGGCACCCATCCAGTGGTCAGGGGGTAGAAACGTGAACTTGCCTTGTGGTATTTCTAATCGTTCGTGTATTAGGTGCCCTGCGTGTGCATTGTATAGCTTTCTGTACGGGGTTTTCTCATATGTCGGGTACACCCCGACCCCGAACACCGGTTCTTGTGTGGTGGTGGCCGCTATGGCAAAGTCCAGTGCCTTTTTGAGGTCCTGTGGCGTGTATTCTGGGTTGAACTGGTAGGCTCCCAGTTTCATCCAGTTTGTAGTCCAGGCTGAGCCTCTGGCCCCGAACACCTTGTCTCTGTCATACTTGGCGTAGTACGTTGTGGTGTTGTGGTGGACATTGAGGGGTGAGGCGAATAGTTCGGTGGTAATTCCGAATGCCTGTTGTAGTGCCCTTTGCATCTGGGCAGGGAATGTCCAATGGTTTTGCAAGTTCTTTTTTCGTTCCTCCTTTTCTTCTTTGCTTGAGTACCTAATGAGGAGGTGCCCTATTTCCTCCTCGAACGTGGAGACCTGTATTTTATGGTCCTCCCACATTTCAGTGCGTAGTGTGCGCTGGTGTGGGGTTTGGTGGTCTGTGGTACCCACTGCCTGGGTGTACCTTTCGTGTAGTCTGAGAAGCTTTTCTTTCGTGAGGGTGCCTATGTATTTCCCATTCCTGTGGTAGCTGTGGGCGAGTTCCCCCTCCAGCCGTATCTGGCAGTGGTGCCCTCTGTTGTCCACAATGTCTTGTTCTGGGTTGGTTTCTGTCGGGTCCAGTGTTAGATTCTCTGCATGTAGTGTGGGCCAGGCCTGTCCCAGGTGCGGCCTCCCGGCCAGTATTTCTCTGAGGCCTGTGGGGTGGGTCACCTGGGAGCCCCTTGCTCGCAGTCTTCTATTCAGGGTTAGGAAGGTGGTCGCGCTTTGGCCCCTTCGTTTGGCTAGTTTCAGGTAGTCAGTTATGGTTTCCCTTGTACTCCACGAGTAGGAGTCATCCCCCTCTGAGTGTCTCCACTGGGTTCTGTACTGCGTCACCAGGGAGTGTGGGTCTGTTGGGTCAACGAGTAGTGTCCTCATTGCCACAATCTCTTTCGGCTTGTCTATCGTTCGGCCTTTCTCGAAGCCTGTCTCAAGTTTTTCGGCCATGGGGTCTATTTCATCTATCCATTTAGTTTGTGAGCGTGTGTGGAGGGGCTGAGGTTCTTCCTCTTCCTCCCCCGGTACTGGGCCGGTAGTCTCCGTTTCGTTAATCCTTGTAAGCGGGTGCAGGGAGAGTTGCCTGTGAATCTCTTCCCTGGGGACCAGCCTCGCCTCCCATTCCGTCATTTTGGCCCTCAGCTGCTCCGAGTTGAGGCGTGGGAGGTTAGTTCGTATTGCGTGGGAGTCCAGCGGCCCCTCCCTGGGCATGCTCCTGTATTGTTGCTTCAGTCGTCTGTTTGTGAGACTGTCGTAGAAGTCCCCCGGCTTCGCTATGTCCCTCGGTTGGGCTTCACATAGGTATGGGTATAGGTGTGCCAGGCCTTTTGCTATGGCACTGCGGTCTGTGTTGAGGGTTGCATCTGTGCATTGTTCCCTGACGTTCACCTGGCTAATCGCATGTTGGCCATCTCGGGTAGTAAGGAGCGCTAGGTCCGGGAAGTGTGTAAAAAGTTTGAGGCACGTTGTGAAATTTATCGCAGTTGGCGTGTCCTTGGGTATTGTGAGCCTGGCAGTTTGGTCTGTGCACATTGCCTGCCAGTCTGGAGGCGTCGGTATGTCCCCATCAATTATTTTGCCTGCTTTCGTTTTTCTTGTTGTTCCCTCCATTTCTTTGTCGGACTTCCTTCTGGTCGCCCCTTTTAGCTGTTCCATTATCTTTGGTATTGGGGTTTGGAGTTGTCTGAGCATCCCCTCCGTCCCCTGGGGCGTAATGTTGTATCTGAGTAGGGCATTGAGTTTCCTCAGTGTGTTGTGTTTTGTTTGGTGCCCCCCCCAGAGTTTGTCGAGGTCTGTACAGTTCCTGCGTGTGGTGCTGTGGTATTCTACCAGTCCTCTGGTAGCCGGCGTCTAAGACCTAAACCCCTTCAAATGCGGGTTCACAAGCAGTGGCCTATGGATCGGGAATGTCCCGACGCGTTCATCAAATCGCCGCCTCATATCAAAGCAGTTCCGTGTATGGTGCATGCAGGGATGCGGATCACAGAGTGGCTATTGAAACCCATACATGAGAAGGCCATACTTGAGAAGCGTGTGGATGCTCTGAATACCGCGTGGAAGTAGAGGGCGAAGTGTTGGTACCGCATGAAGAAAAACTCGGAGACAAGGAATTACTACGCACCTTCCTTAAGTGGTAGGCACGTGAAACGACTTTGTGCTTCCGCTCCCGAATGGCTTCAAGCCATCGACCCCGCTCTCGTAGGGATATGGAAGCAATGGTGGGCTACTGTATCCTGCAATTGGCACGCGACCGAGACCCTTCACAAGAGCAAAGAGAGAAGTTCGGTCCTATGTGCCGTACTTTCTTTCGTTGCGTGCTCTGTGTCAACACCGATGAGGGCTTGGCCTATCATATGCATGCACTCGCGGCTCATGGAGGGGAGTACATGCTTTACTGTATCCTTGGTAGGTACATGAACGAGGCGCTTGAAGCGCATCATCTTATAAGCTGGCGGCAAGTGGGTCTTACCTTCAGAGGCGGGCGTCCAGGAAATCCTTTTACAGTGAAACTGGAGGATGGCACATTCGACAAAAGCAGCGCCCTGCACGAACACACGACCCAGAGTGTCACCAAAACCGTGATGCAGGCACAAAATAGACTCCTCTTCCCAAAGGTGGCGCATGACCTGGGCACAACAGTCTGGGAGGGCAAAGGCTATCAAAAGCCTGAGCCCATGGCGGACCTCGTCTCAGTGTTCGCCGGACATGCTCCGAAAGCCGACTTGGTCCCTGCGCGACAAAGCTTACAGAGGAGTGTGACGGCTCCAGAGGAGTGTGCAGCGAGAGGTGGAGACGTTGAACGACCTCGTACGTGCAAAAGCTCCACCGTGGCGTCTAGAAAGGCAACTCAGACTTGTGCAATTGCGACGGGGAAGTGTTAACAGGCAGAGCACAGTAGTGAGAGAGTTGAACGAGAAAGTAGCTAGTGCACCGAAAAACGCACATAAAGAATTTAGTGTTGATATGGTGTACGTATGTAAGGGATGTCTGTATTGTATGAACCCTTAAAATATGCTATTCAAAACCATTGAACACTGCACGTTGAAGCATGGCAGAACGTGCCTCCTGACTCTCTAGAACATCGGGCTTCGGCGCTAGTACACAGTTGCGAGTGTCCCATTGCACCACCTTGCTGGCATTCAACTTCACCAAACTAGACATTCGGAAGTAGAATTGAAATGCTTCCACTGACGGCCGGTAGACAAATAAACAAGGCCACGACACGTTGTACTCAATGATTTCACGACCCTCAACACGTGGGAAAACGTAAAAAGTACCGAAGTCTCCTACTGTAACACTGACTCCAAGTGAGCCGCACTCGCCATTTCGATTTGAATGGCATTTCTGCCTTCATCGAAGCTTGCGCCATCCAAAAGTTCGTCGTTCATGGCAGCTAGAAAGGACTCTCTGGTGCATGGGATTTGTGCTTGAGGTTGGTGAGGTCGTTTCGCGGCTTTCTTCCTTGCGCAAAAGTCTAAAATATGTTGCTCAAAGTTTTCCCAAAACGATCTTGAAATGTTCTGTGTGAGAGAGGACAGCCAAGCAACCGTCAGTCATATTTGTGAAACGGAATATCCGAGTTCACTAGATATCAGAGGTCCCGAACTGTGTGTGGATAAACTGTGTCAAGATAGATAAACCCTAAGCTAGATATACCCGGAACGGTCTCGGACGGTTTCGGAGTCTAGCCTACCTGTGACACGGCGTGTGTCACAGCACGAACCTATAGATCAGTCAGCAGTCCAGTGTTGGCCTAGGAGTCTGTCATAGGGGCCTGCACCGGGACTCCCGGTCAGGGTTGCCTATACAGATTTCAGCACACCACCCCAGCACTGTGGGTGGTGACTGTCTAGGAGAGTCAGATAATGTAAGATAAGTCAGGGCAGGAGCCAGGTTGACATACCTAACTGCTAATCCAACTGTGCAATTCTGAAACACAAATTGGAAACCCTCTAGCTAGCACAGGTGCAGAAACCTACGGGCATTGTGCACCCGCTAAACAACTGAAAAGCACCGAGCCGGCAAGCCAGAAGATAACTTGTAGATGTCAAAATCAAAACCATAAACCAGAAAAATTGTTGAAGTCGCCGGAGTTCCGCACACCACCATGTTGGTGTGCATCCAGAGTGAACAAGAAGTCAATCGACAGCACCAAAGTAGTCAGCGGTGGCCTCACTCAAGTCCGATCCGAAGGGAGGATTCCCGAACGGACCTCCCTCATGTAGAGCAATACCGTAAAAGAAGGCCATGTCGAAACTCAAATCTGCCTGAGCAAGGTCCTGAAAGAGGTCAGGGGGCTCAGGCGGCTCAAGCGGTGGCACATTGTCAGCCAACAAGAAACCCTGAGCCGGGTTCACTGAATCAACAAAATCATTCGTAAAGTAAAATGACGGAGTTTCCCATTCGAGATCACCACCAGGCGAAGGCATCTCCGTAGCCGATGCAGAGGCCGACACAGCAGAAGCCGTGGAAGCCGAAACAGCCACACGTGCAAAAGAAATGCAGAAGAGGGAAAGCACCGCGAGAGCCCCGATCGCCGGCTTGCCAAAGCCGAAAGGTGGCACACCGCACCCGACAGTACCGGCCGGAGCCCGCGGCTTCACAGCGAAAGTGCCGTCCGCGAAGTCCTCGTCGTCATCCGTGTCGTAACCTGTCAGGTCAGACGGGTGGACGGCGGCGTGATTAACCGTCTGCACGAAGCCTCCGAACTCACCGCATGTCGCCTCCGTGGTGGTCACCCGCGCCGATTGAGTTGGCGCGGGCTCCACATCCTTCACCTGCGAGACAGGCATAGCAGGGGCCGGCACGGCGGACGCCGATGCCGCCGCACCACCTGCCGGAACCTGCCCCTCCGGTGTGATCCCCGCCGCAACGGTAGGGCCACACACCAGAGCCGACGCATGCCCCTCCGCCCCGCTCCCAGGAATGAGAGATGCATGGGTAAAATGTACCTTGTCTTGGGCGGCCTGAACCTCAGAGGTGAGGGCATCAAGCCGCCGCAAGATGTCCTCGTCGTCCGTGCCGTCAGCCGTAGGCTGCACGCTGAAGCCGTAGGCCGACACGTCGAACTACCTAAGTATCTTACATGTAACATATAGGGGTGTAACACACACTTAAGATATTACATAATAAACAGTGACATGCTTAACACAATTTTGCTTCTTTCTTTCAGAAAATTTGCATGCTTGTTCACTTTAACCATTTTGAGGGGTTCCTGATATTATGTAACACCCTAAGGTCACTGAGGGCAATTAGGGTCACTGTAACCCACACTGCCTAAAATACCATGGAATACTAAAAAAATGAAACACACTATAATTTGGTATGATAGTTATGCTGAAATCAGCACAACCATGACTAACACTCCAAGGCAACATCCCAAGAACTGTAGGGCAACATCCCAAGGACTGGAAGGCTGCATCCCACAGGGTTGCATAATGCCTGATTGGAGTATATTCAAGGCACTTGACAACTGCCTGGTAGTTCACTCTTCCTCGAGGGGGGAAGTGAAATGCTGATGAGATATACACACATCTCCGAGAAGTTGTTTTATAACTTATATAGATTCAGGATTAATGTGTGACAATACCGAAACTCGATATGGTGATTTCTGATGGATTGCTTTTGATAGGACCACTGTATCCACAGGTAACGTTGAAATCTTTACAACGTTAAACCCACCGTCACTGAAAAAGTGTAAACTCGGATGGGAAACTACATCCCAATGACTGCAATGACTACTGCCCGGTGTTTACATTTTCGAGTAAAGGCGGAATGCTGAAAAAAAAAAATATATATATATATAACACATAACACATAACCTGATACCCTGCTCAATTGCACATCATTGGATCAGAAGATGATAGTCATATAATGTATATATATCCTGCCTGATACAGCTTGGCACTATAGCCATACATAAGAGTGGGAAGGACAGGTGCATCGCTGTAGGACTGGTTGATATAATCCCAGTACCGAAGGCAGGAAGTGGCACCCGAATAACAGCTGGTAACTGTTGGGTGACCACCATGCAAAACCTTCCAGGCGCAACTCCATCGTCCTCGGATGCAGGTGAACTGTTCATACAATATGTTGACATCACATGAAAGCATTCTGCGGAATCCCCTGTATATTCATATGAGTTGTCATCACTGAAAATGACACAGGGTTTGAATCGTCGAAATGAGTATAACTCCGATGAATTCATTAGTACAGAACAGCTGCTGAGATTATTCCTCCGGCTGGATTGCAATCATTCACAATCCCTGTACATTCCGGTGTCATTTTTTTTGCACTGGACTGATCACCACATTTGGTATCATCTGTGATACATAACTCATCAGAAAAAGCGTTACAATCAGTACAACGCTGTCTAAACTCACAAAGATAAGTAATAGATTTCCTCAGATGTAACGGTATAAGGCACACAATGTGACCTACGCTAAGATCGCGTATGATCGGGCACAGTGTTGTGACCTGCGCTACGATCGCGTGTGCATGGGCACGATGTGACCCGCGCTGATGACGTGGATTCGGGCTGCATCCCAAGAACTGCGATGCACCTTCGGTGCGATGGGCTGCATCCCGAGAACTGCAATTCGGCTCATAGCAAGCTGCCACGTCATCACATCTGAAATTAATAAATCACTCAGAGAGAAGGTGTTGAAATCAGTACAACACCATTATACATATAGTCATAAGGAGTTTAAAGAGGACACAGTCCCTCCGATATTGACAACACGGTAACACATATTACCACAGGCTCTCTGATTATATATTTGATATCCCACAGCATACGATGATGGTAACAGCAAACCACTTCGCCGCTGGAGGGTAGCGTTGTATTTTGTACAACAAATACAGTGTATTTAAACGGCGCCTGACAACCGCCTAGCATTTTACACTTCCTTGAGGGGGGAAGATGAGAAGCTAAAAAAATACAACTGGAAATCAAATAAATACTAAAGACAAATAATAAAACAAGTAAGTTGCATCATCGTTGTTGTTTTGGTAATCATGACTATATACAGTCAAACCATGCAGAGTTCCATGAAGTTGACACACACTTGTATCGAACAGTTCTAAGGTCATCAGCCATGACGTACATATGAGCTTGATTTCGAAGACCTAGACATTTGTATACATCTGGTCTAGCCTGTACCCAGACTAGAATTATATAATGGCTCGGTGCAAGCATCATTGCCTCTGCCACCGATGATCACCGAAAAAGGGCAACCATTCTTGATATTTCATACATATCATCTGATTGGGTCATTAAAGGTGTCAAGTGTACTTCATGCAATATGCAGGCTACGGCCTGAGTACAACACCTAGGTCAAAGCCACAGAGCTGACCAATGCAGCATAGATGCTAGCTGCCTTTGAAGGCTACATAATGAGCCTATTGCCCTTACGCGTCTTGAAATGTATCCGTGTATTGCCATCTCTTTGAGGTATTAAATGCCGCTATATAATAGTAAAACACTCTGTGTTTGGCATTTTGGTCATGCTGAAATCAGCACATCCATGACCAATAAATCGGGCAACAACCCAAGAACTGTAAGGCAACAACCCAAGAACTGTAGGGCAACAACCCAAGAACTGTAGGGCAGCAACCCTAGAACTGTATGAGCTGTATAAGTTCCTTAAAGGACAGCATGCTACATATATGAGGTATTAAGGCACTTGACAACTGCCTGTGGAGTTCACACTTCCTTGAGGGGGGAAGAAGGTGGAACCATATATATATACATCACCTCATTATAACAATGTACAAAAATATACATGTACAATATATATATATATATCACACACACACACACACACACAGCCAGTTGAAGGTTTTTGTCGGTGTTGTGTTTTGTCTTATAGATGGCAGAAGTACCAGCTATTAATCCAGATCCATCCACCTGGTTCTTTGATATCTTAGGCTCATATGATGCCTTCAGTCGGTTTAAAATACCTAAATGGCTTACTGGTTACGCTGATACCCAGACCAGATTTGATGAGATAGGGTATTTCGACAACATCAGTCGTATGAAACCAGACATGAGTCGATATAGAGACCCTCAGACCCAGAGACAGAGCCTCAGGAGCCAGAAGAAGATTATTCAGAGGATCATGCTCCACCGGTCTTTAAAGACCCAGATGATGGTCATTTACCCCCAGCACCAGTTCCATCAACACTTGTTCCAAAGGTGAAAATGAATCCACCAAAGGAATACAAGGTCGGACAGGATGCTGAGATTTGGATAGAGACAGTAGACAGATATTTTCAGTTTACCTATCCAGGTGCACCGGATAAGGATCTCATTACAGTCTTCCTCACGTTCATTCAGAATAATGACAGACACTATTTTCAGGTCGTGGCCAAAACACCAGATGCCACGTATGAAAATATCAGAAATACATTCCTCAGACAGTTCGGTAATCCACACAAAAGATCAGTTGCCAAAAAGCATCTTATGGCACTGCATCAGGGTAACCAGACCTTTGCAGATTACCTACGCACATTCACATCACTGGCTGCTCTAGCATCAGTTGATTTGGATGATGTCTTGATCAAGGACAGATTCATCAGTAATATGGAATCAGACCTTCGGAAACAGTTTCATCTCAGATTTCTGACAGAGGATGAAAGGAATAACCTGTCGTGGGCACAGACCACACAGGTTCTGCTCGATTTGAATTATGTAGTTCATTCAAAGCAGGCAGAGACCCTTCACTATAGGGGACATAAGGAACAGTCAGGAGGCCCAGTCAGAAAAGAGAAGGACAAGGGCCGTGGCAATACAGTAAGCCATATGACAGATCCAATCAGAATCGAGGCAACCATAATCAGAATGCCAACCAGAATTTCCAGAGGAATAAAGGAAAAGGCAAAGGAAAAGGCAAGGGGAAAGGAAAAGGAAAAGGAACAGCAGCAAATCCTCCCCAGAATTGTCAGCGTTGTGGTCGTCCTGGTCACATCAAAAAGGATTGCTTCGCCACCACCACAGCAGATGGAAATGCCATACAAGGCAAGCCTCCAGCTCCCAATCCTGGATATCGTCAGTATAATCAGAACAGAGGACAACAGCAGCAGAATAATCAGGGTGCTAAAAATGAGTCTAACAAACTTGTAAAAACAGTCAACACCCTGGTTAAGGAGCTACAGAATCAGCAAAGCATCAATGCAGCAATTGCAGCTCCAGCTCCAGCTCCAGCTCCAGCTCCAGCATCAGCTCCAGCTCCTCAGGGAAACTCTCCGGGTACTGCACAGGTACCAGTGATGAGGGCACCCCCAAGATAAATCAGCCTGAAAATGCCACTGAAGCAAGTGGCCGGGTTGAGAGTATCTCAGAAGAAGTCCTTTCCAGTCTGACACTACAGTTCCAGCAGATGGATACTCCCTCAGAACACATCGCACAGATGCGGTCACAGACAGCACAGCTCAAATCACAGAAGAAGCTGTCGTTGTACAAAGGGAAAGTATATGGACAGAGTACTCACATTTTGGTAGATCCAGGAGCTAAATCGTCATTTATCGACAGACAGTTCGCTTCTCAGCTTGGTATATCCCCAACAGACTCATCATCATTTTCAGTGGGATTGGCTGGAGGAAGCCAATTACCCTGTACATCCTATCTTCCGAATGCTACATTCACGGTGGGTAAGTATAAGGATACAGAAGATTTCTATATCATTGACATGAAACCGTTCACAGTCATCCTGGGACAGGATTGGTTGTAAAGAAGGAATCCACACATTGACTTCCAGTCCAAGAATATGACGATCACCAGGAAACACTCATCAGGTTCCAGTGTTCGTACAGTTCTGTCCAGAGTTGAACAGACTCCAGGTTCAGATGACCTTCCTGAAATGGAATTGGTCAGTGCCACCACTATGAGGAAGCATCTACGACGTATACGATCCAGTGGGTCGGCTGAAGAAGCCGTAGCTTATCTCTTTTTTCTCTCAGAGGTCGATGGTGAACTGGTCATGGCAGCAGCAGACTCAGACACCACTATGGAAGACCCAAAGGTCACAGCAGCACGTGATCAGATGAGAGAAGACTTTTCAGATATTTTCCAGGAGGATCTTCCAGCTGGCCATAGGCCAGAACGGTTTGAAGGTAGATATCATCGCATCAACATTGAACCTGGGCATAAGCCACCATCACAGCCGGTTCGTACTATTCCAGTGCCTATGATGGAGGAGCTCAAACGACAGATCATCAAATATGTCGAGCTGGGTATCCTTCGTCCGTCATCATCACCATATGGATGTCCAATCATTTTCGCTCCTAAGCCAGGGGGGAAGTGGAGGATGTGCTGTGATTATCGAGCCCTTAATAACATCACTATAAAGGACACGTATCCATTGCCACCTCACGATACCCTTCTTGAACAGCTTAAGGGGGCACGATGGTTTAGCCGATTTGATTTCAATCAGTTCTTCCATCAAATTCCTATACATCCAGATGACATTCACAAAACAGCGATACGTACCAGATACGGTTCATATGAGTGGACAGTGATGCCTTTCGGGTTAACTAACGCTCCTGCGACCGCTCTACGTGTTGGAAATCGAGCATTCTTTGACTTCATCGATCAGTTCTTGGTCATTTTCATGGATGACACCATAGTGTACAGTCCAGATTTTGACAGCCACGTGAAGCATGTTCGACAGTTCTTACAGCGCTGCAGAGATCATCAGTTCTACATCAGGCCTTCTAAGGTTGAGTTGTTCGTCAGATCCATCGATTTTATCGGACACCATATCTCTGAGGCAGGCCTATCCATCATCGAAGACAGAATCCGTGCAGTCATGGCTATCCAGCCTCCAGTGTCATATGGTCCAACCGTTGGTAAACAGCCTCTACGCCGTACAGTAAGAACCGGTATATAAGAAAGCAGGCCCAAAAATCTAGCGGCTGGCTTTCTTAATCTGAGGGCCATCGTGCGACAGCCAGCGTGGGGGGCTTTCTTAGAATGCCCCCCCTGGCCGCCTTGGATTGATAGCATTCGTCCGTTTTTCGGGATCGCTAGCGTGACACATTCTTAATCGACGCCCCTTGGGCGATGCAACCCAGCGGCTGCTTTCTTAATGTTTTCTTAAAACAATCGAGTGTGCAAACGTTCGTTGGAACTGTACTGTAATGGACGGACCCAAAAAATCAGCGCTTAGAGCGCTAAAAACACTATTCGACGAAAGCGTCCTCACCGAACCAGAGTTTAAAGCCGAGAAGGCTAAGCTGCTAGGGAGAGAAGGTTACTCTTATGATCTCAGTGCGAGTTTGATCTCTGAGTTGAAAGAGTTGAAATCATTCTTCAAAGATGATATTCTCGACGAGGGCGAGTTTCGTGCGCAGAAGCGCAGTTGTCTTGACAACACTATTCCAACCGTGATAACATATTAATCTAGTCTCAACGGTCCTTAACTATGGTAGAAGTCCTTAAGTATGGTAAGCCGTAACGGGTTTTAACCGCGGCAGCCAAAAAAGGTTTAAACCGGGGTTTAAACCGTAGGTGCTCCGGGTTTACGGCGGCTTAGCATAGTATAATCTACTTACATTATTTACTTCCAGAAATCTAGCGGGTACTTTCTTAAATCAATGTTTTTTGCTATAATTTATGCATAATATTTCATTTTCCCAGCGTGTGTACTTTCTTGATATGGACATTTTTGAGCAGGTCTCCGTCACTTCGCCAGCGGCTGGCTTACTTTCTTGTTCTTAAAATTTTGGCAAAAACCCAGCGGCTGCTTTCTTATAGGTCGACTTTCTTATAACCCGGTTCTTACTGTACTACAGCTTCCAGATCAGAAACTGCCATCTATTATGGAGGTCGATGGATCAGGCACACATGTTGGCCAAGTAGTATTGCAGGATCAAGGAAAAGGTATGAAGCCATGTGGCTATCACAGCGTCACTCTTTTTGATACACAGAGACGCTGACCTATTCCTGAGATCGAGCTATTTGCCATTGTGGAGGGCTTCCGATTCTTTCGCCACATCTTGCTGGGAGCTCCTGAGACTATTGTTCGCACAGATCATTAGCCACTGGTTTATTTCCAGTCCAAATCCACACTAAGCCCCAAACAGGCAAGGTGGTTGGATGAGCTCTCCGAGTACAACTTTCGAATAGAGAACATTTCTGGCGAGAAGAATAAGGTTGCAGATGCACTCACCCGTATTTCTACACTCTTTGAACTCACTGATTGTCTGCAACATATAGACGTCAGCGAGGTTCCAGTCATTGACATACCGTCTACAGATTCTACATTCATTGCTCTTATATCTGCATCATCAGCTCATCAGCTTCACGACATTATTATATCTCAGTATGATCGTGACACATTTGCACAGACTATATTATCTAAGCTGGCATCATCGACATCATCACAGTCAGTCAGCAATTTCGAGCTCATTCAGGGATTGATCTATCGCAAGACCATTTTTGGCAGACAGCTTTACATTCCACCTACTGCCAAAGTTCCTACAGATGACGGTGAGATCACACAGCTTCGCCACATTCTTCTTCATGAGTGCCACTCAGCCACCATTTCTGGTCATGTAGGCAAAAATCTCTTGCTTCATTTATTGCGTAGCCGATATTATTGGCCAGGAATGACGAAGGCAGCCATTCAGTACATTCGGGAGTGCCCCGTGTGTCAACGCCAGAAAACGAGGAGACACAAACCTTATGGTCAGGCACATATACGATATTGTGTGCCTAAGACAAAATGGCTTGATGTATCTCTTGACTGGATTACTGACCTGCCTATCACTACTAATGGGCACGACAGTATATTTGTGGTAATGTGCCAATTCTCTCATCGCTGTCATCTCATTCCCTTCAACATGACCTGGACTGCTCAGCGTACTGCTTCAATATATATGCAGCATATCTTCAAGCTCCATGGTCTTCCGAGGAACATCATCTCAGATCGAGACCCCAGATTTACTTCTACATTCTGGCAAACACTGTGGAAATCTACTGGTACCAGATTGTCTATGACGTCTTCACACCATCCACAGTCGAATGCAAGCAATGAAAGGAGCCATGCCTTCATTGAGGACATCCTCAGGTATTTTTCATTTTGTTTGATGCATGATTCACCATCCTCTGGTTTATAAACTGATTAGATAGTATTTTTCTCCTCAGGTGTTGTTGCAATGATACTTCAGCCAATTCGTGGGAGGACAAGTTGCCTCTGGTGGAGTTTGCAATTAACAACACGGTTTCTGCTACGACTGGTTACACACCATTTTATCTCGACTCGATGGCGCAGCCACTTTCGCCTCATGATCTGGCAATTACTATTCCGCCAGAAGCTCCTGTTCCAATACAGAATGCTATTCGAGATCATTTTGACCAGTACTCGGCTGTACATGCCAACGCGGTAGATAACATTTCCCGAGCAGCAGAGATCAGCCGAGCCAGATTCAATAAGACTCACATGCCCCGGCAGTTTGCAGTAGGGCAGAAAGTTCTTCTACGGACTGAGTTTATCCAATGGACTGGTTTGACAGAGGCAGGCATACACTTTAAGCAGCCATATATTGGGCCGTTTATCATATCTAAAGTGCTCAGCTATGGACGTGCTTATGAGTTAGATTTCGGGGATCTCGATATTCGTATCCATCCGGTTCAGCCTGTATCCAGAATAGAGCTGTATAATGACTCAATTCAAGCACCTTTGCCTCTGCCACAGATGATCACCGAAGAAGGGCAACCATTGTTTGAGATATCACACATACTCTCAGATAAGATCACTAGAGGTGTCAAGTACTATTTAGTGCGATATGCAGGCTACGACCCTGAGCATGGCACCTGGGTCAAAGCCACAGAGCTGACCAATGCAGCAGACATGATAGCTGCCTATGAAGGCTAACATTATATTAAGCCTATTGCCCTTACTTCTTATAATATATACTAATACATGTCGATCATCTATATACCTTGCTCTTAATGTTTTGTCATTATGTTGCATAAGAAGCAGGAAATTGATCCTTCCTTGCTAAGGTGTAGTGAGCCTTGTACAAAATCATACCCTTGCACAGATACGCATGCATGCGGGTACCATATCTGTGGATAAATAAAAACTGCTATGCTACCTTTGCCAGACCGTGGTTTGTCATTCGGATCTTATGGCCAGTAATCCGCAGCTACCGGATACTGAGGTGGACGGAGTTGTGATCCTGAGTTATGCTTGACACACATAACTAAAACGAATTTCACATTAGTACGTTGTCGAATCCACTCTATGAAATGTTCGTCAAAGCGCGCGTACCGGACCGAAAAATAAAAGGAGCACTGGGGCAGATCGGGTGAGGATTTAAAGTGGACTCATAGAGACCCTCCGATATCTCGTTAAGCAGGGCCCACTCCGTTTGCATTAAAAACAAGCCGAAATTTCGAATTTTCGGAAGGGGCTCTCCATAGTATTTCTGTGAACTTCGGGGGAGTAAGCTCTCTGAAGGGAGGAAGAGGTGGATGCATTATATAAAGCCGTAAAGCAGTAGGGCAGAAATGCTACTATTCGTTTTTTAATCGTCACTCTGAAATACGATACGAGCGGCAGCGCAATATCTATCCGTAACGTAAACCTCGGAAGATACCTTGAAACGTCACTCTGAAATACGATACGCAATTCATGGGGGCTACATCCTAAGAACTGTAGGGCTAAATGCCTAAGGTGAGGGTTTAAAGTGGACTCAGTTCCCCCCAATATCCTAAAAACACCTTGAGGGACGCCTCATCGGTGTAAGAAGACTGGTACCAGCTCAACAACAAAGACATCAAAGACATATACAAAGGTATGCACCCTATATTGTGAGGCCACAACTCTTTTAAGAGGGGAGATCTGTCAGGGATGTGACCGATGACATATGTGTCATACGTGTCATACATGTCATACCATGTCATGTCATGTCGTGTCATGTCATATGTTATAATGACATACAGTCGTCAGTACGGTCGACTGTGACATGTCCAGTCATACTATCTGTCATCCACTCACCATGAGTGACATCTGTCATCGAGAGGCTGATCACAACATCTCGATGATGAAGCAAGACAGTTCTTGAAGAACAAACTGTTCTGAAGGGACTCGTCTTCGCTTCAAGCATGAATTGAACACCATGCGGGTATCATATGGCTTATTCGATCAGCCGATACTGTTGTTCACCCAATGCCTTCGGGTTCACAACCCAATGGTGGTAACGCTTGAGAAGCGTGGGGGCATTGGCGTATATGAGAGAGCATTGAGCTCGAGCAGCACTTCTGGATATCAGACTGCACTCATACCCACCAAACTCTTGCGCGTGCTATTGTCGTTCAATAATAGCCGTGCCATACATATCGCTCGCATAGCGAGCCCTAACAACGTGACTGAGTGGGGAAATAATGGTATAACTGGGTGGGCGAGAATGGGGGTAGCCGAATGGGGGGAAAATGGTGTAGCCGAGTGGGGGAAAATGGTAATAACTGAGTGGGAAAGTGGGTGTAATCGCATGGGGGGTAGGGACGTGACAGAGTGGGGACAGCGGGGGGGGGACCCCGTTGTGGGCTGCAGGGGCGCCACCCCCCAACCCCCCGTGTCTGGAGTGTTCGTAGTTGTGACATCCAAGGTTGGAAGACGCGGAGCGCGAGCACGCAACTCCCCAAGCCCCAGGCAAATACAATGTCGATGCTACGCTGCCATAGTGCGGTGGCACCACCAGCCACCACCAGATGGCGACCAGGGGGCGCACAAGATGAAGCAATGAGGGGTGGCGAAACGGTATTGTCCAGAGCAAAGGTGTTGAAGTCGATACCGTCGAAAACGTCAGCGTTGAAAATGGCGCTTGGCGCACAAGCACCACCATGCACCACCAGGTCGCAAGTAGCGGTAATTTGTTGTCGTCGAATCAGTTCTAGTGCAGAGCGCACTGCGGCCATGCGCATACGTTGGTGAAAGAAAGCCATGCGCCAGGACTGGAAAATCTGTAAGCTAAAAAGTTTGGGTCGTATGCGAAACGATAACTTTTCGCAAAATTGACCAAATCAAGTGATGGAAAAGTGTCTATTACCCGCACCTAAGTTGGGTTAACCCAACTTATCTTTAAGAGCATATGTGGGCTTTCTCGAAGCTTGTCAGGGTCATGACCGATGACATATGTGTCATACATGTCATACGTGTCATACCTGTCAGACATGTCATACCATACAGGATCATGACCGATGACATATGTGTCATACATGTCATACGTGTCATACCTGTCAGACATGTCATACCATGTCATGTCATGTCATGTCGAGTCATGTCATATATTATAATGACAGTCGTCAGTACGGTCGACTATGACTGTACATGTCGCCAGATGATAAGTCACATCATCTGTCATTATTCAAGGAAAGACTTGAATGACATCTGTCATCGAGAGTTCGTACGTCGAACTCGAAGATGGCAAAGCAAGATACATCTTGAAGTAACAAACAAGAACCATCTTTGCTTTAAGCATGTGCGGAACACGCATGCGCAGTATGAACGAACTATTCGTTCTGACGATACTGGTCGTTCAACCAACGTCTCGGGTTCACAACCCAATGGCGGTACCATCTATGCGATGGGAGACGTATGGTATAGAGGAGCGAAGCGTTGTGCTTCAGCAGTATCTTCACACAGAAGTTCTGCACCTCATCCCGCTATTATCTGACGCTTGTGTTTGCCGTTCCACAACACAGCGTATACTTGTATTTTATATGATATATTGAGGGCTTGCTTATCTAGCCCTAACAGAATGGTATTCTAATTTAGCTCGTCAAGGCACGAACAGCACGAGAACTCAATTGTGTGCAGCGCGTAGATATCATTAATTTTGTGTTGACAGGTTGCGGAGCTTAAGCACATAAGGCGACGCACTTGAATAATACGAATATTTGATATATCGCATATACCGCTGCAATAGCGAAGACAGTGTGCGAGATAATTGTCGCGTTCGCAGAATCGTTCGCAGGATACAGCTCATCGCATATACTGCACGACAAGGTGTGCATATGGCATACATTCGCGCAGCGATGAGATGTACTCGCATATATGGTTCGCAGATGTACATATGTTCGCAAATGAGACGCGGAAGCATAAATCATCAGCGGAATCGTTATCCGCGCGGAAAGTCATCAGCGCAGCATTACAATTTTCGTGATTGCATCAAATCGCTTTTTGTACGGCTATCATATATGTCGATGCGCGATAGACTGATTCGCAGTTGGCAGCATGCGCGACAGTCGCATGTTCTCGCAGAAGTGATTCGCAGTTTACAGCATGCGTGTCAATTACATGCACGCGCATGGATGAATCGCATTTGAAAATTGTTCAGAATGATATACGGCATAGTAATCATCGACGGATTTTGATCCGTGCATAAGTCAGCGCTCGTATCATGCGCTGAAAGATGGTGACGATACATGCTTTTCATCAGCAGCGCGCCCTATTGCATAAATTATTTGCAGCGTGCTACGATTGCAATTTACGATGATAATGTAAAAATGTTGCTACGATCGTCTGTATATACATACTCGCATCAAAATACTCTGCAAAACAACTAATACTCGCAGGCATATTTTGGATAGATGCATGATGGACATCTGATTATTACTGCAGCACACACCACATATTGATGACTGCACAAATATTCAAATTGTCAGCATTTCATGCTTATCTGCAATATAGTGTGCAAGATGTTTATCTGAACTCGCAGTACATGCAGCACACACTAACATGCAGCACACACTAACATGCAGCACACATTAACATGCAGCATCTGAGTATATGCACATTCTATACTGAGTGACTGCCACACTGTAAGTTGTGCATGCATCATGTTAGCAGATGTTATATATGAACCAGCTTGATCACGGTAGCAGCTGGAATAGATGGCATCATATCATAATACATCAGACATGCACAAAAGCATACCTGCTGTGCATGCTAACTATATTCGAACCCATATAGTGTAAGGTGCCTGTTCAGTGGTCTTAACACAGTAATTAGCTCGTTATGTCCCAGTGGAGTCGAGATACTCTTCGGACCACATATCGTTCTACTGTGGATCACTGAAAGGATTGCTCACCGGAACTATATGTGAAATAGACCAGCAACTCATTATTCTGAATGAGATTATCTTGGGATTACAATAACCTCTAACCTAATATATCATGCTAGATTCATTCAGTGCATGGTATACTGATTATCCTGCATGATAAACTGTCTGGAAATATTGTAATGTCCAGAACTTATCTTCCTGTAAGTGTGTAAAAGTGAGCACACACACACACACACTGGCAAAAAGTACTAATCAATAAGTACTATACATGCACACACACTGCATTACTGTATGTATTGATATTCACTGATTCGTAGTGAATTGACCAACTTTAATATCTATCATGTATATGATAATGTAGATAACACTTCACAAACACAT
Organism: Cymbomonas tetramitiformis; assembly: GCA_001247695.2. Lineage (NCBI taxonomy): Eukaryota > Viridiplantae > Chlorophyta > Pyramimonadophyceae > Pyramimonadales > Pyramimonadaceae > Cymbomonas > Cymbomonas tetramitiformis. The sequence goes on along the minus strand of LGRX02026641.1, from coordinate 6,242 downwards.
GTGCGTGTGAAGTGTCAGTGATGGCGATAGATATGGGAACAGATAATCCAACATGCTGAAGGGCTGGATGGAGTTATCTCCAGACCCGAAGGCAATATACTGTGCCCATGCAACAGCTGGTAACTGTTGGGCGCAATCCATTCGTCATTCCACATATCATCGCTGGAGCAACAACAACAAGTACATTGCATAATGACAATTGATTCAGATTTGATCAGTTCAAAATGCATGTAACTCTTTCAGAGCAGTAACTATATTGACATCTGATAGAAGTTGTTGAGGACAAACACACACATCTATATGTGTTGTGCCAAACTGCTTTGATTATATAATCAAGCAATGTCCTGATATGTTTAAAGTAAGAGATATCATTTTGATAAATCTTAGAGCACAGACATATGCTCAAAACATATCATAGATTGACAAATTATCACTTAAGCGGATAATCCGCTTATTGTTGATAAATCTATATATCATCAGCAAGTACATTTACTGCCATGGGTTTAAATCAGTAAAACCCAGAAATGTAATCAACCTCAGATGTTGATATGCAGAATAATTCACTTTTATGCCATGAAATTTGTCATGTGCAAAGGTAAAGTGATATGCAGTGCTTCTGTACTTTGCATTCCACACACACACAGAGATATGTATATATATATAGCCAAAAACGGCCAAAATGGGTAAAATCCGTTTGCGATAGATTTGAAAATTGAAAATCGGACCCTATTTTATTTGATAATATGATTTAATACCTATTGAGGTATGAGAAAATCATAATGACACATGTCATATCTCGTGTAACACCCTAGATAGCAGGTGTGGAATATGTAGGGGTTAATGCGTCAAAATGCTGTACATGTAATTTTTTGAAAATTTCGGATTGATTTTTTTTTGCTAAAATGAATATTTAGCTATCAATAAACAATCCCTGATTTATGCAGCATGTGTAACACCCTGTAACACCCTAATAATTGAATGTGTGTGTCAGGGGTGTAACATACCTCCTGAAAACCACGTAACATTCAGTATGGTATTAAATGCAGTTTTGCTTTAAAATGGTTGCAAAATAATTATACTGCTTTATTTTTACCTATTTTAGGGTTACTGATACCATGTAACACCCTAATCACATTATTGGGAATATGGGCCACTGTAACCTAACATGCCCTAAAATGCCACTATATATTCGATAAACTTCGTGTTTGGCATTAACATATCATGCTGTATTCGACACAGACATGATGATATATCGGGCAACAACCCTAAAACTGTAACAGATGCTTCCTATATGGAATGCATGCTATTTATGAGGTACAGGCAATTGACAACTGCCTTATATCACACACTTCCTTGAGGGGGGAAGAAGGTGGATATATATATATACCTACCTCATTATTATGTACTACATGTATGTAAACATACAGATATACCATATATATATATAAATCACACACACTCAGTTAGTCGATTAGCTGAAGGTATTTTTGTGCTGTGTTTTGTTTTTAGATGGTTGCACTCGAAGAGGAAGAGCCAGAGATTCCTAATATCGACCCAGATCCATCGACATGGTTTTTCGACATTCTTGGTTCATATGATGCATTCAGCCGGTTTAAAGTCCCGAAATGGATCGCTGGTTATGCCGACACACAAACCATATATGACCAGATAGGCTACTATGACAACATCAGTCGTATGAAGCCAGACATGAGCCGATTTAGGGATCCAGCCAATGAGCCTCAGGAACCAGAAAACGAGTACACAGAAGATAATCCTCCGATGGTTTTTACAGATCCAGATACAGATTCAGTCCCAGCACCAGCTCCACCTAGTTTGGTCCCAAAGGTGAAAATGACACCACCTAGGGAATTCAAATCAGGACAGGACGCAGAAGTCTGGTTGGACACGGTGGACAGATATTTCCAGTTCACCTATCCTGGAGTAAAGGATAAGGACTTGATTACAGTGTTTCTGACTCTTATTCAGAACAACGACAGACACTATTTTCAGGTCTTGGCACAACAGCCAAGTGCCACCTATGAAATGGTCAGACAGACATTCCTCAGACAATTTGGTAATCCTCACAAGAGATCAGTAGCCAAGAAACACCTTATGGCACTGTCTCAAGGAACCCAAACCTTTGCAGATTATTTGCGCACATTCACATCACTGGCTTCTCTAGCAGCAGTTGATTTGAATGATGTGCTAATAAAGGATAGATTTGTCACCAGTATGGATCCAGATCTCCGCAGACAATTCCAACTCAGATTCCTGACAGAACAGCAAAGGAACAATCTGTCGTGGCAAGAAACCACACAGATACTGCTTGATTTGAATTATGTCATTCATTCAAAGCAGTCAGAAACCCTTCACTATCGGGGTCAGAAGGAGCAGTCGTCAGGAGGTCCAGCCAAGAAGGACAAGGACAAAGGACGTGGCCAGAAGCCATATGACAGATCCAACAGAAATCGGAATCAGAATCAGAGTGGCAGCCAGAACTCCAATCAGAATCGGAGCAAGGGAAAAGGTGGAAAAGGCAAGGGCAAAGGAAAAGGGAAATCACAGAATCCTCAGTCTTGCAATCGTTGTGGTCGTGTTGGTCACATCGAAAAGGATTGTTATTCCACCAAGACTCCAGATGGAAAAGAGATCAAGGGTAAGCCACCAGCTCAGAGTCCTTTCCAGAACCGGAGACAGCAGCAGCAGAATCAGGGTGCTAAGGATGGGTCCGGCAAACTCATCAACACGATCAACACCTTGGTTAAGGAACTGAAGAATCGGCACAGCATTAATGCAGCAGTTGCAACTCCAGTTCCAGCTTCAGCTCCAGCTCCTCAGGGAAACTCTCAGGGTACTGCACAGGTACCAGTGTTGAGAGCACCCCCAAGATAAATCAGCCTGAAGATGCCACTGAAGCAAGCGGCCGGGTTGAGAGTATCTCAGAAGAAGTCCTTTCCAGTCTGACATTGCAGTTTCAGCAGATGGACACTCCCTCAGAGCACATCGCACAGATGCAGTCTCAAACAGCACAGCTGAAATCACAGAAGAAGCTGTTGTTGTACAAAGGGAAAGTATATGGACAGAGTACTCACATTTTGGTAGATCCAGGAGCCACATCGTCTTTCATTGACAGACAGTTCGCTGCTCAGCTTGGTATAGCACCCACAGACTCTTCATCATTTTCAGTGGGATTGGCTGGAGGAAGCCAACTACCATGCACATCCTATCTTCCCAAGGCTACATTTACGCTGGGCAAGTATAAGGATACAGAAGATTTCTACATCATTGACATGAAACCATTCACTGTCATTCTGGGTCAAGATTGGTTGGAGAGGAGAAATCCACACATTGACTTTCAGACCAAAAATCTGACGATCATTAGGAAGCATTCATCAGGCTCCAGTATTCGCACAGTATTATCCAGAGTTGAACAGACTCCAGGCTCAGATGACATTCCTGAAATGGAATTGGTCAGCGCCACCACCATGAGAAAGCACCTTCGTCGTATTCGATCCAGTGGTTCGGCTGAAGAAGCCGTAGCTCATCTCTTCTTTCTCTCAGAGGTCGACGGTGAACTGGTCTTTACAGCATCAGACACAGACACCACTATGGAAGACCCCGAGGTCACAGCAGCACGTGATCAAATGAGAGAAGACTTTTCAGACATATTCCAGGAGGATCTTCCAGCTGGTCATAGGCCAGAACGGTTTGAAGGTGGTTATCATCGAATCAACATTGAACCTGGGCACAAGCCACCATCGCAGCTAGTACGTACCATTCCAGTAGTGCCCATGATGGAAGAACTCAAACGACAGATCATCAAATATGTCGACTTGGGTATCCTTCGTCCGTCATCATCTCCATATGGATGTCCTATCATTTTCGCTCCTAAGCCAGGTGGGAAGTGGAGGATGTGTTGTGATTATCGAGCCCTTAATAACATCACAATTAAGGACACGTATCCATTGCCACCTCACGACACCCTTCTTGAACAGCTAAAAGGTGCACGATGGTTTAGCAGATTTGACTTCAATCAGTTTTTCCATCAGATCCCTATACATCCAGATGACATTCACAAAACAGCTATTCGCACCAGATACGGTTCCTATGAGTGGACAGTCATGCCTTTCGGATTGACCAATGCTCCTGCAACAGCTCTACGTGTAGGAAATCGGGCATTCTTCGACTTCATCGATCGGTTCCTTGTCATTTTCATGGACGATACCATCGTATACAGTCTGGATTTTGACAGCCACGTGAGTCATGTCCGACAGTTTCTCCAGCGTTGCAGAGAACACCAGTTCTTCATCAGGCCTTCTAAGGTCGAGTTGTTCGTCAGATCTATAGACTTCATCGGACTTTACATCTCTGAAGCAGGCTTGTCCATCATCGAAGACAGAATCCGAGCAGTTATGGCAATTCAGCCTCCAGTGTCTTATGGTCCTACCGTTGGAAAACAGCCTCTACGCCGTATGGCTAAAGATGGCAAGTCATCCCTTCGGTCATTCTTGGGCATGATCGGTCAATTCAGGAGATTCATACCAAAGTTCTCCAAAGTTGCCGAGCCGCTCAATCGTCTCCTTAAAGATAATGCAGAGTTTGTCTGGGAATCTGAGCAGCAGCAGGCATTTGATAACCTCAAAAGTGCCATCTGTAACGCTCCAGTACTACAGCTTCCATATCAGAAACTGCCATCTATTATGGAGGTCGATGGATCAGGCACACACGTCGGTCAAGTAATACTCCAGGATCAAGGAAAAGGTATGAAACCATGCGGTTATCACAGCGTCACTCTATCCGATACACAGAGACGTTGGCCTATTCCTGAGATCGAGCTATTTGCCATTGTGGAGGGCTTCCGATTCTTTCGCCACATCTTGCTGGGAGCTCCTGAGACTATTGTACGCTCAGATCATCAGCCACTGGTTTATTTCCAGTCCAAATCCACACTGAGCCCCAAACAGGCAAGGTGGTTGGATGAGCTCTCCGAGTACAACTTCCGTATAGAGCATATTGCTGGCGATAAGAATAAGGTCGCAGATGCACTCTCTCGTATCTCTGCACTTTTTGAACTCACTGATTGTCTTCAGCACATGGACATCAGCGAGGTCATACCATCTGCAGATCCTACATTCATTGCTCTTATATCTTCTTCATCAGCTCATCAGCTACACGACATCATTATATCCGAATATGATCGTGATACATTTGCACAGACTATTTTGGCTAAGCTGACATCATCGACTTCATCACAGTCAGTCAGCAGCTACAGCTTCGAGCTCATTCAGGGGTTGATCTATCGTAAGACCATATATGGCAGACAGCTGTACATTCCACCAACAGCTAAAGTCCCCACAGATGACGGTGAGATCACCCAGCTTCGCCACATTCTCCTTCATGAGTGCCACTCAGCCACTATTTCTGGTCATGTAGGCAAAAATCGCATGCTTCATCTTCTGCGTAGCCGGTATTATTGGCCAGGAATGACAACGGCAGCTATCAAGTACATTCGGGAGTGCCCCGTTTGTCAGCGCCAGAAAACGAGGCGACACAAGCCTTATGGTCAGGCACATATACGATATTCCGTGCCTAAGACAAAATGGCTAGATGTATCTCTTGACTGGATTACTGATCTGCCTATCACCACTAATGGGCACGACAGTATATTTGTGGTAATGTGCCAATTTTCTCATCGCTGTCATCTCATTCCCTTCAGCATGACCTGGACAGCTCAGCATACTGCTTCTATATATATGCAACATATCTTCAAGCTCCATGGTCTTCCGAGGAACATCATCTCAGATCGAGACCCCAGATTCACCTCTACATTCTGGCAGACACTGTGGAAATCTACTGGTACGAGATTGTCCATGACGTCCTCACACCATCCACAGTCGAATGCTGCCAATGAGAGGAGCCATGCCTTCATCGAGGATATCCTCAGGTACTTTTCAATTTGTTGATTCATGATTCGATTTCACCATCCTCTGGTTTATAAACTGATTAGGTGGTATTTTTTCATCCACAGGTGTTGGTGCAATGATACTTCAGCCAATTCGTGGGAGGACAAGTTGCCTCTGGTGGAGTTTGCAATTAACAACACAGTTTCTGCATCAACTGGTTATTCACCATTTTATCTCGACTCGATGGCGCAACCACTTTCGCCTCATGATCTGGTAATCACTATTCCGCCAGAAGAAGCTCCTGTTCCAATACAAAGAGCTATTCGAGATCATTTTGAC
>LGRX02026640.1:0-16338 GCA_001247695.2 Cymbomonas tetramitiformis | reverse complement strand
ATATATATATATACCTACCTCATTATTATGTACAAATGTACTACATGTATGTAAACATACAGATATACCATATATATATATATATATATAAATCACACACACTCAGCTGGTCGATTAGCTGAACGTATTTTTGTGCTGTGTTTTGTTTTTAGATGGTTGCACTCGAAGAGGAAGAGCCAGAGATTCCAAATATCAACCCAGATCCATCGACATGGTTTTTCGACATTCTTGGTTCATATGATGCATTCAGCCGGTTTAAAGTCCCGAAATGGATCGCTGGTTATGACGACACACAAACCAGATATGACCAGATAGGCTACTACGACAACATAAGTCGTATGAAGCCAGACATGAGCCGATTTAGGGATCCAGCCAATGAACCTCAGGAACCAGAGACCGAGTACACAGAAGATAATCCTCCGATGGTTTTTACAGATCCAGATACAGATTCTGTCCCAGCACCAGTTCCACCTAGTTTGGTCCCAAAGGTGAAAATGACACCACCTAGGGAATTCAAATCAGGACAGGACGCTGAAGTTTGGTTGGACACGGTGGACCGATATTTCCAGTTCACCTATCCAGGAGTCAAGGACAAGGACTTGATTACAGTGTTTCTGACTCTTATTCAGAACAACGACAGACACTATTTTCAGGTCTTGGCACAACAGCCAAATGCCACCTATGAAATGGTCAGACGGACATTCCTCAGCCAATTTGGTAATCCTCACAAGAGATCAGTAGCCAAGAAACACCTTATGGCACTGTCTCAAGGAAGCCAAACCTTTTCAGATTATTTGCGCACGTTCACATCACTGGCTTCTCTAGCAGCAGTTGATTTGAACGATGTGCTAATAAAGGATAGATTTGTCAGCAGTATGGATCCAGATCTCCGCAGACAGTTCCAACTCAGATTCCTGACAGAACAGGAAAGGAATAATCTGTCGTGGCAAGAAACCACACAGATACCGCTTGATTTGAATTATGTCATTCATTCAAAGCAGTCAGAAACCCTTCACTATCGGGGTCAGAAGGAGCAGTCATCAGGAGGTCCAGCCAAGAAGGACAAGGACAAAGGACGTGGCCAGAAGCCATATAACAGATCCAACAGAAATCGGAATCAGAATCAAAGTGGCAGCCAGAACTCCAATCAAAATCGGAGCAAGGGAAAAGGTGGAAAAGGCAAGGGCAAAGGAAAAGGGAAATCACAGAATCCTCAGTCTTGCAATCGTTGTGGTCGTGTTGGTCACATCGAAAAGGATTGTTATTCCACCAAGACCCCAGATGGAAAAGAGATCAAGGGTAAGCCACCAGCTCAGCGTCCTTTCCAGAACCGGAGACAGCAGCAGCAGAATCAGGGTGCTAAGGATGGGTCCGGCAAACTCATCAACACGATCAACACCTTGGTTAAGGAACTGAAGAATCAGCACAGCATTAATGCAGCAGTTGCAACTTCAGTTCCAGCTTCAGCTCCAGCTCCTCAGGGAAACTCTCAGGGTACTGCACAGGTACCAGTGTTGAGAGCACCCCCAAGATAAATCAGCCTGAAGATGCCACTGAAGCAAGTGGCCGGGTTGAGAGTATCTCAGAAGAAGTCCTTTCCAGTCTGACATTGCAGTTTCAGCAGATGGACACTCCCTCAGAGCACATCGCACAGATGCAGTCTCAAACAACACAGCTGAAATCACAAAAAAAGCTGTTGTTGTACAAAGGGAAAGTACATGGACAGAGTACTCACATATTGGTAGATCCAGGAGCTACATCGTCTTTCATTGACAGACAGTTCGCTGCTCAGCTTGGTATAGCACCCACAGATTCTTCATCGTTTTCAGTGGGATTGGCTGGAGGAAGCCAACTACCATGCACATCCTATCTTCCCAAGGCTACATTTACGCTGGGCAAGTATAAGGATACAGAAGATTTCTACATCATTGACATGAAACCATTCACTGTCATTCTGGGTCAAGATTGGTTGGAGAGGAGAAATCCACACATTGACTTTCAGACCAAAAATCTGACGATCACTAGGAAGCATTCATCAGGCTCCACATTCGCACAGTATTGTCCAGAGTTGAACAGACTCCAGGCTCAGATGACCTTCCTGAAATGGAATTGGTCAGCGCCACCACCATGAGAAAGCACCTTCGTCGTATTCGATCCAGTGGTTCGGCTGAAGAAGCCGTAGCTTATCTCTTCTTTCTCTCAGAGGTCGATGGTGACCTGGTCTTCGCAGCAGCAGACTCAGACACCACTATGGAAGACCCAGAGGTCACAGCAGCACGTGATCAAATGAGGGAAGACTTTTCAGACATATTCCAGGAGGATCTTCCAGCTGGTCATAGGCCAGAACGGTTTGAAGGTGGTTATCATCGAATCAACATTGAACCTGGGCACACGCCGCCATCGCAGCCAGTACGTACAATTCCAGTGCCCATGATGGAAGAGCTCAAACGACAGATCATCAAATATGTCGACTTGGGTATCCTTCGTCCATCATCATCTCCATATGGATGTCCTATCATTTTCGCTCCTAAGCCAGGTGGGAAGTGGAGGATGTGCTGTGATTATCGAGCCCTTAATAACATCACAATTAAGGACACGTATCCATTGCCACCTCACGACACCCTTCTTGAACAGCCAAAAGGCGCACGATGGTTTAGCAGATTTGACTTCAATCAGTTTTTCCATCAGATTCCTATACATCCAGATGACATTCACAAAACAGCTATTCGCACCAGATACGGTTCCTATGAGTGGACAGTCATGCCTTTCGGATTGACCAATGCTCCTGCAACAGCTCTACGTGTAGGAAATCGGGCATTCTTCGACTTCATCGATCGGTTCCTTGTCATTTTCATGGACGATACCATCGTATACAGTCCGGATTTTGACAGACACGTGAGTCATGTCCGACAGTTTCTCCAGCGTTGCAGAGAACACCAGTTCTTCATCAGGCCTTCCAAGGTGGAGTTGTTCGTCAGATCCATAGACTTCATCGGACATCACATCTCTGAAGCAGGCTTGTTCATCATCGAAGACAGAATCCGAGCAGTTATGGCAATTCAGCCTCCAGTGTCTTATGGTCCTACCGTTGGAAAACAGCCTCTACGCCGTATGGCTAAAGATGGCAAGTCATCCCTTCGGTCATTCTTGGGCATGGTCAGTCAATTTAGGAGATTCATACCAAAGTTCTCCAAAGTTGCCGAGCCGCTCAATCGTCTCCTTAAAGATAATGCAGAGTTTGTCTGGGAATCTGAGCAGCAGCAAGCATTTGATAACCTCAAAAGTGCCATCTGTAACGCTCCAGTACTACAGCTTCCAGATCAGAAACTGCCATCTATTATGGAAGTCGATGGATCAGGCACACACGTTGGTCAAGTGATACTCCAGGATCAAGGAAAAGGTATGAAGCCATGTGGCTATCACAGCGTCACTCTATCCGATACACAGAGACGTTGGCCTATTCCTGAGATCGAGCTATTTGCCATTGTGCAGGGCTTCCGATTCTTTCGCCACATCTTGTTGGGAGCTCCTGAGACTATTGTACGCTCAGATCATCAGCCACTGGTTTATTTCCAGTCCAAATCCACACTGAGCCCCAAACAGGCAAGGTGGTTGGATGAGCTCTCCGAGTACAACTTCCGTATAGAGCATATTGCTGGCGATAAGAATAAGGTTGCAGACGCACTCACTCGTATCTCTGCACTTTTTGAACTCACTGATTGTCTTCAGCACATGGACATCAGCGAGGTCATGCCATCTGCAGATCCTACATTCATAGCTCTTATATCTTCTTCATCAGCTCATCAGCTACACGACATCATTATATCCGAATATGATCGTGATACATTTGCACAGACTATTTTGGCTAAGCTGACATCATCGACTTCATCACAGTCAGTCAGCAGCTACAGCTTCGAGCTCATTCAGGGGTTGATCTATCGTAAGACCATATATGGCAGACAGCTGTACATTCCACCAACAGCTAAAGTCTCCACAGATGACGGTGAGATCACACAACTTCGCCACATTCTTCTTCATGAGTGCCACTCAGCCACTATTTCTGGTCATGTAGGCAAAAATCGCATGCTTCATCTTCTGCGTAGCCGGTATTATTGGCCAGGAATGACAACGGCAGCCATCAAGTACATTCGGGAGTGCCCCGTTTGCCAGCGCCAGAAAACGAGGCGACACAAGCCTTATGGTCAGGCACATATACGATATTCTGTGCCTAAGACAAAATGGCTAGATGTATCTCTTGACTGGATTACTGACCTGCCTATCACCACTAATGGGCACGACAATATATTTGTGGTAATGTGCCAATTTTCTCATCGCTGTCATCTCATTCCCTTCAGCATGACCTGGACAGCTCAGCATACTGCTTCTATATATATGCAGCATACCTTCAAGCTCCATGGTCTTCCGAGGAACATCATCTCAGATCGAGACCCCAGATTCACCTCTACATTCTGGCAAACACTGTGGAAATCTACTGGTACAAGATTGTCTATGACGTCCTCACACCATCCACAGTCGAATGCAGCCAATGAGAGGAGCCATGCCTTCATCGAGGATATCCTCAGGTACTTTTCAAATTGTTGATTCATGATTCGATTTCACCATCCTCTGGTTTATAAACTGATTAGGTGGTATTTTTTCATCCTCAGGTGTTGTTGCAATGATACTTCAGCCAATTCGTGGGAGGACAAGTTGCCTCTGGTGGAGTTTGCAATTAACAACACAGTTTCTGCATCAACTGGTTATTCACCATTTTATCTCGACTCGATGGCGCAACCACTTTCGCCTCATGACCTGGTAATCACTATTCCGCCAGAAGCTCCTGTTCCAATACAAAGAGCTATTCGAGATCATTTTGACCAGTACTCGGCTGTTCATGCCAACGCGGTAGACAACATTTCCCGAGCAGCAGAAATTAGCCAAGCCAGATTCAATAAGACTCACATGCCTCGGCAGTTTGCAGTTGGGCAGAAAGTTCTTTTACGGACCGAGTTTATTCAATGGACTGGTTTGACAGAGGCAGGCAGCCACTTTAAGCAGCCATATATTGGGCCGTTCACCATTTCCAAAGTGCTTAGCCATGGGCGTGCATACGAGTTAGATTTCGGAGACCTCGATATCCGTATTCATCCGGTACAGCCTGTATCCAGATTAGAGCTGTACAATGACTCGATCCCGAAGCACCTTTGCCTCTGCCACAGATGATCACCGAAGAAGGGCAACCACTGTTTGAGATATCACATATACTCTCAGATAAGATCACTAGAGGTGTCAAGTACTATTTAGTGCGATATGCAGGCTACGGCCCTGAACATGACACCTGGGTCAAAGCCACAGAGCTGACCAATGCAGCAGACATAATAGCTGCCTATGAAGGCTAAACATTATATTAAGCCTCATGCCCTTACTTCTTGTAATATATACTAATACATGTCGATCATCTATATACCTTGCTCTTAATGTTTTATCATTATGTTGCATAGAAGCAGGAAATTGATCCTTCCTTGCTAAAGGTGTCGCGAACTTATGCACGAAGCGTCCACACAAAGCATAACTCTCTAGCCCTACTACTAAACAGTCTTACTTATTGTCAGCGCTTCCATAACACTAGCTCGGCTCTGCACATATTGCCTTATATGACTGCACAGTTGGCTTGCTACTGTAACTATACAAAATCTCAAAATTTTTGATATCTCCTTCCTCTTCTTACACCTTATGCAAGCTCTTTTTCTCAACAGAAAAAGACTGTTAATTACAGTTCTGACGCTATCGCACAAGAGCAAGTCCACAAATGTATATCTTTACAAGCAGAAGAATACTGTATCTTATAAATTATCTCATAACACTGCTGTTTTCGCGGTCTTAAGCGAGTCCTGGCTATTTTCGGAATCACTGTTACGAAGGCAAAACAAAAATGAGCGCCTGCCTCACTCTTGCACGCCGCCCTACTTATTCTCACTATCTCTGAACAAGTGTAACACCCGCTTATCTTTCCGTATCTCTTCACTGTCATAACTCCTCACGCGTACCGTACTGCGCGTGTCATATGTTCGTCACAGAGACTGCTACAGCAAGTGTCACAACCCGGCTGAGGTACACGATAAGCCGTGGTTTGTGACAGCTGTCGCGAACTTATGCACGAAGCGTCCACACAAAGCCTAACTCTCTAGCCCTACTACTAAACAGTCTTACTTATTGTCAGCGCTTCCATAACACTAGCTCGGCTCTGCACATATTGCCTTATATGACTGCACAGTTGGCTTGCTACTGTAACTATACAAAATCTCAAAATTTTTGATATCTCCTTCCTCTTCTTACACCTTATGCAAGCTCTTTTTCTCAACATCCCCCATCTGTAGCTGCCACTGGTAGCACAGACATTAAACAAGAGCTTGCTCAGCATCTTCTGTTGTGACACCGTCCATCGCGAACTTGCCCATGCTGAAGGTAAACATACCCACTCCAGAAGCTTCTCCTCCTCGCAACATCCTGGCCCGTGTCAAAGGATTGCGAAACACCATGACCCACATGCATCTTCTGCCAATAGGCCCATGCTCTAAGTGCCCAATCACATGTAAGCGTCCAGCGTGACACAACTTACGAAAGTATTGTGCTCTGCTTTCTGTCATATCTGTCATGTAGTGCGATGGCACATGAATACAAGCCACCACTCGGCTGGCCAACACTGCCAATGGCAACGCAATATCCAGCACTGCGAACCAGGGTGAGGTCACCACCGCGTCACACACCCCATACTTCTCCTTCCAGGCGCGATAATTGCCCGGTTGTAAAGCATTAAGGGCTTCGTGCCATTTCAGCTGCGGGTTCCAATCGTTGTTCATAACCTTCAGGTGAGGCCATTCCAGCGACATAACCTTGCCAATGACACCTGTGCCAGCCCAGGGATCCCAGACCTGTGTGATCTTCTCCCAAGTCACCTCGTGCGCCAAACGTCTGACCTCCTGAGGAACCGTCATCACCAACTCCAAGCCCCAATCCAATTGACTGGCAATTTTCACCTGAGCTCTGCTCAACTGCGTCACATCCCCTCTCTTCTGTACTTCCTCGGGGCTCATGGCCTGCACTGTGGACGCCTTGCGGAGACTTCTCGCGCGAGTGTGCTGTTCTGCACACTTTCTGCTCAAGATGGTACGATGGCCCTCGTGCCAGAATCCTGGCATGACTTCTGTGATCACTCTGCTGAGCTCCTCCTGGTTTCCCCAAGCTACCCTGTCAGGAAGATCCCCCATGCTCCCTTCTTTCCTGAGCATCTGCCGCGACGTCAGCGCCTGCCATGGGTCTTCACGCCCCGGCTTCACTGCACGATGTGGACCCACGTCTGCAGGCAACAATACCACATCTGAGCCCAGCTTCTCTCTCAGCTGCAGCTCCATAGCAGCCATCTTCTCGACGATCGACGTACTCACCTCGGCGGCAGCTGCCACCACGGTCCCGCCTAAGCACTTGGGACATTGCCAATCTCCTTCAGGTACTCCATCCAGTGCTGGATTCAGACACCACGTGTGATAACCACGGTTACAGGTGTCACACAGCAACATGGCTGCCTCCCCATCTGTCCGCATGCACGCCTCACACGCGAGGTGCTTGCTGGGGATGGCTGCACTGCAGTCGTATTGATCGTTCACTTGTAGGTGACATGGTGCGATGTTTTGCACTGTGCTCTTCTCCCGCAGCTTCGTGCTGTCCTCCAACACTACCACCCCATCTCTTTGCACCTTGACTATCTTTAGGATGGCTGGCTTGGTGGCCACCTCCATGCCAGAGCGCGGTTGTTGTCGTATGTATACGAAGTCGCCTGCCTTGAACTGGTGCGGCTTCGGCTCGTAGCTGCCACTCCTCCTGTGCTCGTATCGCAAGGTGTCGCGGTGCTGGGCGATCTCTAGGTTGCACCCTGCATGTATCATGAGCCTCTTCACGATGGCTGCTCGCTGTAACAGGTCATCAGCCAGTGTCTTCTCCTCCTGCTTCCCAAAGTCCAACTCGGGTCGAGCACGAAGATCCGGTGGCACTGTAGCTTCCTGAGCGAACAGCAAGGTGAATGGCGCCACTCCAGTCGACTGCTGCCTAGCTGCGTTGTAGCTGAGTACGAGTGACCAGAGCATCTCATCCCACTCGAAGTCCAGGCCCTTGTCGAGGGCCATCTTCTTGAAGCAAAACTTGAGGGTGCGTACCACCCGTTCAGTCAAGCCATTGCTCTCTGGGGAACTCGGTGAAGTCACTCTTCGGTCAATGAGACACTGCTTGCATAGAGCAGAGAACTCGCCCTCAAACTCTGTGCCCCCGTCCACCAGGCATTCTGCGGGCGCCCCAAACACGGATAAAACATGATTGCGAAATGCGCTGGCAATGGTGGCGGCCTCCTTATCAGGGATTGGAACGCACACGACGAATCGCGTATAGTGCTCAATCATGACCAAAACGCGTTGGTTCTTAGCCTTCGTGATGCGCTTCGTAGGCCACGCTAAATCCAGGGACCAGCGGTACATGAAGGACTTGATTTCCAGCGGCGTGAGCATCGCCTCCTCCCGTGCATAATGCGTCTTCACCCTCTGACAAGTCTGACACTGAGTGACCACTGCTCGCACATCCTGTTTCATGCCTGCCCAGTAATGGCGTTGCCACAACAAGTTCAGTGTCCGCCTGATGCCCCAATGGCGGCCAGTCCTCTCATGGTGCTCACGCACCAGCTGAATCCTGTCACAGGGCTTGGGCACCAGCAGCTCCTTACCACTGACGGTGACCATGTATAACTCGCCCATGAGCTCGTCCCAACGGTGACGCGCTGCTCTCTTCCTTACCCTGTGGTACTCCTCCTTGGGCACCTCCACTCTTCCTCCGGTCTTGACCCACGCGAGGCATAGCTCGTCCTCGTGTATGTCGGGGTATCTTTCTCGAAGTGACTCCTGGTTGGTCACGCTGGCTAGCATGGCAACCATTCTCGTAGTGTCAGGCAGCTTAGGCAGCCTCATCTCTTTCTCCTTCGCCAATGGTGCCCATTCTGGAGCTGAGCTTGTCTCTGCTGGCTTACCTCCAGGTCTTAAAAAGGCCTGCCGGTGACGCGCCTCATAGCCCGCGAGCTTCATGGAGGCCATCTTCCACTGTCTGCGACGTGGAACGGCGTCGGCGGTGCCTAGCCCCTGTGTACCTTTCTGCCCCTGGCTGCACATGCGTTGCAGTCGTTCTTCCCAGTCCTGATGGCTAAGACGTCGCGCGACTTGCTGAGTGTAGCCGCTGGAACTGGTGATCCACTCTGCTAGTTGTGCACGCACCGGCTCCGCTGTGTCCTCGGAGGTGACAGCCACCTTGGTGGATTTCGCGATAGGGATGGCAGCTAGCGTGCCATGCTCCTCCTCCTCGCTCTCCTCACTCTTCGGCAGTTTGGTCGTGCTGACCTCGGCAATCGCATACAATAGCTCCATTGCTCTTCGATCCATAGCAAGGCCAAGCACTCCTGCCAATTCTTCGTCCTTCATGCCATGTGCCGCACGCAGCTCACTCGCGCTGTATCCCATGGCAACTGCCTTCTCGTCCAGGTTAACCTCTCTGGTCTCCCCCACTTCATCATCATCTCCTTTTCTCACCACTGTGCCTGCGCGAGGTGCGCGAAAAGCACGAGAGTGTTGCGTCGCCAAGATGGTTGGCAATACTCTCATAGGCTCCCCCACAACGTTGGCGGTGTAGTGAGGCTTCCTGTCTCCTGTGACAACCCTGCGCGGCTTCCAGCCTCGCTGCAAAATATCGCGCACGTATCTGTCTGGTGGTCTGTCTACCCGCTCCATCACCAGATTGAACTGCTGATTTTGAAACAGATTGCTCCAATATGCTCGTAGGCGATGCGCGTATGATCCCGCGCGCGCCGCGTCGAAGGACACTGGCTGGCCCACCACGCTGTTGATGATGGGAAACACCTCCTTCCTGATCTTCGAGTTCTCCCTGTGTGACAACGGAGAAACGTTCTCTAGCACATATGCTGGCGGTCGCTGAGGCTGCAGCTGTTGCAGCGTGGAGAGGACTCGCACTGCCTGGTAGAACAGTCTGCTGTGCCTGCCCTCCAAACCAGCCAGCTTGCCAGCTGGTGACAGGTCCTGGCATGGATATCCACACACCATGACCCACTGTTCTCCACTCAACGCCCCTGCATGCACAAGGTCAATGAGGCTGGTGTCTTCGATGTTGCTGGGCAGTTGTTCCAAGTGAGCTGCCTCGGCACGAAACAAGTCAGGATGACGGCGGCTGAGCGCCATGCACCTGGCCCTGGCTACCGTCTGGCTGGACTTCGAGATGTCCTGGTAGAGGTACTTGTTGACCTTAACTCCACAGCGCAAGAGCATCTCTAGTCCAGCACACAGGCCCCCACACGGCTCGTAGCAGACCACGCCCTCTTCTCTGGCCTCCCGGAAGAAGCTCTTGTCAATCACTCTCGTGTCGATCTTCTTTGGCACCTTGAGCTTGCCACCCTCCATGGTCTCGTCGCCGTATATCGCCGGGGAGCCTCCAGAATGCATACCCCTGATTGGCCGGACCTGGCTGAGGGCATCCCAGGCGACTCGAGTCAACCTGCCCGAACACCTGGCCACTTCCGGGTGGTCAGTGTCAAACATGACCCCCTTGTTGCACTCCAACTCTTCTTGGTAGTGCACGTCAAACAGTCGATGGACTGCGCTGGTCCCCAGCTGCTCCCTGACCATGTTCTCGCAGTAGTTGGCCACCTGTGCCTCTGGGCTCACTTCTAGACCAAGTGGTGGCTCCCTGGTCACTTCCAAGCAGATGGTATCTGTGAAGCAGCGCGTTAGCCTCTCGGCATGCCCCGCTTCCCTGGCTTGGTCCCCTTCACGGTCCAAGCGGGCACCGGTCTCGTCTGTGGTGCTGGGCAGCGGGTACCTGGATGGCACATCCGCGTTCTCATTCTTCGGACCTGGTCGGTACTGGACCGTGAACTCAAACTCCTGGAGGCTGATGGCCCAGCGTAGGTGTTGACCCTGCAGGTCCCCCTTCTCCATGAGTGTTGTGAGCGGCGAATGGTCGGTAATCAGCGTGAAGTGGATCCCGTGCAGGTACTGTCGTAACGTGCGGATTGCCCACACCACTGCCAGCATCTCACCCTGGAAGCTCGCGTACTGTCTCTCGGTCTTCGACAGCGAGCGGCTGATCACCACACAGATGTGCTCTACGCCATTCTCGTCCTTCTGACCCAGCACTGCGCCAATGCCATGGTTGCTCCAGTCCGTGTAGAGGAAGATGGGCCTGCTGTAATCAATGGGCTTCAAACATCTCCCCGAACATAGGGCGTCCTTCAATGCCTGCAATGCCTGGTCCTGCTCCTTCCCCCAAGCTTCCTTGACATCCAACACTTCCTTTCTGAGCAAGTCGTTCAATGGTCGTGCCAACTCTGAGTAGTTGGGTCCCATGGGCTCTCCCACCAGACCTTTGTAATAGTTCATGAGTCCAAGGATGGAGCGTACTCCAGTTTTGTCCTCGGGCTTGGGCAGCTCTTGGATGGCCTTGCACTTGATGTCCTGCGCACCAATGGTGTTGTAGCCGATGCGGTAGCCCAAGAAGTCCACAGTGGCTGACCCGAAGGTCGACTTGCCCGAATGCAGGCGTATCCCTGCATCCCCCAAGGTGCGAAGCACGGCTTCCACATCCTTGATGTGCTGCTCAGCGGTGTCTGAGTATATGCACACGTCATCGACGTACGCCACCGTACAGTGTTGCAGGTGACGCAACTCGTAGTCCATGATCCTGATGAAGGCTGCGGTCGCTCCAGCTGCTCCAAACGGCATGGATGTGTAGCGATAAAGCTGGTGGCCCCACCAGAACGCTGTCTTGTCCCTGTCCTCCTCAGTGGTCATGGGAATCTGGTGGAACGCCTTGGTCGCGTCCAGGGTAGTCTTGAACTTGGCCTTGGCCACGCGCTGGTAGAGCTCTTCTGGACGATGTGGTAACGTGTTATCCTTCAGCGACAACCGGTTCGTAGACCGGAGGTCGACGCAGAATCTCGTCGAGGTCCACTGCCCAGTGTCGTGATCCTTCTTCCCCGCGACCACCACGTTGCTGGCGTGTCTGCAGTGCTGCGAAGCCGGCTCGATGAAGCCATATTCCAGCAGTTCCTTGCAGTGCAGGTCGATGATCTCCTGCTCCCCCGGGCTGTATTTCGTCGGTCGCTGATAAGCTACCTTAGTCTCGTCCTTGAAAGGGATGGCAAAGGTCGCATGTGCCGCACCTCCATGGTAGCCTTTGATGTCCTGCGGCTTGTTGGCGAAGCAATAGCTGCATCTCCTTACCACGTTGCGCATCTCCTCCCAGTTCTCCTCGGTGAACTCGGGATGTCCTCCGAAGGTGGCATTGAGCTCGGTGTCCAGCCACGCGGCCTCGTCCTTGGTGACCCTGGTCGTGCCCCCTGGCTGTAACGTGTCCAGCACCGTGTGCGGAAGCACCTCGTCTCGCTCTGCCACCATAGCCTCCCATCCGGTGTCCCATTGGCGCGAAGACCTCTGGTCCTCCCAGGCGGTCCTGATAGATCTGGTCGGCGAGCCCGAGCACGATCCCATCGTCAGCACGCCCTGAAACTCCCCAGGGGCCACAGCGGCCACCCAAGCAGCCACCGCTAGTAGCAGCAAAAGTTTTAAAATTCTGCTGGTCCCCACTGGTTTAACTGGAGGGTGAAGGGTCAGTATGCAAGTCAGCATCCTCCACCCCCCTTGCATACGGCCCAGGCCTCCTCCTGCAGACACGTAGACCACCAGTGCCAAGACTGATGTCACATAGACGCAGTGCGCCAGCTGGTAGCAAGCGGCTGTGAACCGCAGGCGCTGCAGTCGGGCGGCAAAGCGCGGCTTCTGCATGCGCCGAGGAACAGCTGCCAGCGTAGCTGGACCTGCGGCCAAGATTCGCTGGGCGACCGCCAGCGCGCGGCCCATCCGAGCCTCAAGCGTGGCGAACGCGCCACCATTGTAAATCAAGCAGGAGCCTGGCAACCCATGGTTCATGACGTGGGCGCCAACCGTCAAGACGCACCCCAGTGTGCTGACCATGTGCATGAAGTGCATGGTGAGCATGGCGAGGCTGAACCGCAGCAATGGCACGTACCACAGCCCATGCTGGGCATGGTGGAGCCCAGCTACTTTAAGGGCCCCCACGATCAGCAGCAGTAGGTGCCTAGCCAGTTCCAACAGCACTCGCAGAGGCGTCCGTTGATGCGCCCATGGCTCGAGCGGTGCTGTGTGTATGGCCCACAATGCGCGTGCCATGGCTCTGCGGGGCACCCCAGTGTGGAATGCCCAGTTGGCGACGACCTCACCAAGAAATCTAGATACCTCCATGGCCATCCATACCGCCATTATTGCAAAGTGAGGCAGCTGCGGCCAATGCAAGCGCACGAACACCCCCACGAGCAGGAAGCACACCTGAGTGCGCTTCGCCCGCCTCTCATCGGCGGGCTGTGTGCCCGGCTGTGCGCCGGGGCTGCTTCTCAGTGACGGGCGCGCCGGGCTGCAGCCGGCCCGGTGCCCCCTTGAAAAGGCCCCAGTGCGCTCTCCCTTCTCCTCTCCTCCCAGCGTCCATCATAACTTTGGCGTTCATGGGGAGAACGCGGCGCGCTGCTGCCGGCATGTCGACCGCGAGCTGCGTTCTGGGGATGGGCTCCCCTCCTGGGGCTCGGAGATCTCCTTCTGCGCTGGCCAGCTCGTGGCGAACGCCGCTGCACGGCACTCGTGGTTGGACTCTGCGGGCGTGCCGCAGGATGACCTGCAAGTCGGGCGTCGGCACGCGCAACGCGGCCACTGGAACGCTCTGGGCTGCTGGGAGCTGTAGAGCTTGGGGTTGATGGCACGTACGAAATGGACTCCTGCTCCTGTGCAGCTGGAGGCATGGCTTCAGTCCGCTGCGTGCAGACTGAATGTGTCGGGGATCTCAGAATGTCGTGGACTGACTGGTGCTCGGGCCTCTGTGTCATGTTGCACTCTAAGCCCTCGGTCTGCGTCCCGCCGAGAGCTCGGCCAGAGCAGAGTGCCTGCGTAGGCGCAGCTCGTGCGCCACCACGACCATCAAGCCCAGGGCAGTCCGACCCAAGCGTACTCATCCTCGCAGTCGCGCGGGCAGCACGAGGTCGTTCCTCATATTCTCTGATGATCTCCTCCGACGACCTGATGATCTCCTGGCGCGCCCTTATTGACTCTGAGAGAGCCGCCATGGTGATGTTGTTTGCCGCGACCTCGACGCGCCCTCGCGCCAAACTGGCAGACAGTCCAACAAACCTTTCACTGATGACCTCCACGTCGTCATCATCCTCTGTTTGCGGCGATGGTGTTCTTGTGCGGCACGTGTGGGTGCTCGCACCCGCAGCAGCCGCGAGGTCGGGCGAGTGTCCCGAGATGCTGCCATCCTCCTCCTCACTCCCTGCATGGGAATCATCCTCTCCCTCGATTGGGTCCAAGCACCTCATGAAGTCGTTGCGCAGGCGCACCTGCACCTCTGCCCGACGTGCCTCAGCCAGCAACGCAGGGCCCACCAAGGATGTGAACGCGGACAATGGCTCCCGATGCATTACTGCCACCTTGTTCCAGGTCTCCCAGCTACAGCAGTCGAACTTGCGTGTCCCTGAGGAAAGGTACTCCAAGGTGAACGCCATCTCGCCGGGTCCTCGCTCACGGTAATAGCGATGGTCCTCGAAGAGGTAGTAGACGGCCTTGGACTGGGCGTTGGCACGGGTCTTGAACACCCGTAGGGTGCCCTGCTGCGGGCCATCGCTCAAATGGCTTCTGGCTATCTCCAAGAGTTGAGTACGATCAACAAGATGCTCCATGTGTTTCTGTATGGTGCCGAGGAGTCCTCCCGTGCAGCCTTTCGACTGCCCACCCAGAGGCAGAAACTCTCCCCGTTGTCCCACCCCTGCGGAGGAGGAGTACTGGTGCAGGGTCTTGCTGCTGAGTTGCTGCGTGTGCACCCCCTTCCCTCGCTGCGCGAAGGGCTTCCCAAGCTGGAACTCGATCTCGCCCATGAAACAACGGTACTGGATGAGGAAGACCGTCTGTCCGTGCAGCGCCGTGAACTCTGAGATCCCTTCCAGATCCAGCCAGTCGGCTTCCCCAGCTGTGTTCTCGCTGCGAGTGGGCGACTCTGGCTCGTAGGTGCCCTGGAACACTGAGGTGTGATACTCTAGCCTTGCAGGGTCAAAGACGCCATTGGGCCAGGTTTGATGCCTCAGACGAAGCGTAGCTGAGGATGGTGGCGGTGTGGAGCCAGATGGTCCCGCCTCATCTCCTCTGACCATCTTCAGCGTCTTGAGAGTCTTGGGCGTGCGTACTGGAGGGTTCCTTCTGGCCCCATAAGTGTCCAGCGCGTCATGTGCTTGTTCCTCTGTCTTGCATGCACCAAGCATCACTCTAGCGTTGTCCCCCAGGTGTAGGTACTCCACGGCGGCGGCGTTCGTGCTGAACACCTCGCCGCTGCCTCCTTCCCCATCTGTTACTGGGTAGAACTTCCCCACCTTGTCCGCTGCGTCTGACAGCGTGAGTTGCGGGACCATCTTCACACCCAGGTCCTCCACACCAGCCACCTCCTTATCATACCTCACCTTCAGACGAGCTCGAAGGTCAGCGATGTCCACTCGCTGCACGTACTTCAGATGCTGGTATTGCCAACGCTGGTCCTTCTCGTAGTAAAAGGGCAGCTGGAACTCGCCAGTCACCTTACCCATGGGGCTCATGTTGGCGGCACCCTCCATGGTGTGACGTACCATGCGCTCCATGAGATCCCACTGGGCGCGAGTGTGCTCGCTGAGCACGCAGAACTGGCGCGCCACCTTGTCCCACATGAGCTTGCCCGTTACGACCCCTGGGTAAATCTGGTTGGTGTTGAGGGCCTCCTAAACACTCGCCATCGTGTACCTTCCAGCTTCCCAATGGGCACCACAGTCAGGGAGTGGGACCTGGTCGTTGTCCTTCCTGCCGCTCGCCCTTGTGGTCCAGGACTCTGAGGGTATCTTCGTCTCCTTGTCAACCTTCTGATCCACCAACGTGAAGTCGGGCCACAGTAACTCCGTCTCCAAGATGGTCTTGAATTCTCCACAACGCGAGAACTTGACCTGCACAAATCCTGCGTCCACACCACTTCCATTGCCCTCTTCGCAGAGTGTGCACAAACGAGCATAGCCCGTGCGGTCGATGTATAGGCGCTGCTGAGACCAGCTGCTCTACTCCTTGTCTTGGTAATCCCACGGGTTCACTGCCATGCCCACCCATGGCTGCACGCTGACCAGCTTGAAGTCAGCGTCGCTCTCGGCCTCTTGCTCCGGCGTGA